>APFE030768826.1:83354-129585 GCA_000404065.3 Pinus taeda | reverse complement strand
AGCAGCCATAGCATAAATCCAGGGCCTTCCCAGTAGGATGTTGTAATCGAGGTTTCCATCGATAACTTCAACATCAATTTCTATTGTTTTTCCCCCCAGTTTTACTTGCAAGTTACTTAAAATCCCGTATGGAGTGCATTTCTGTCCATCAAATGCTTTTAAAGTTATTGACGATCGTGAAAAGGGTGGTGAACCTGAAATTTTCCAGCAACTCATTGACATAATACATGTAGATGCCCCCTCATTAATAATAGTTCTATGAATAGTTTTGTTGAGCACTTTCACTTGAATGAGGAAAGCGAGCTGAGCTGGTAATTGAGGTTCATATCCTTTATGATTAAAGGCCACAAGATTGGAATCCGCTGGGTCGATCCCACCTATTGTTGATAATAGAGCCTGCTTCTGGGAGGGACAATTTTGCAGTACGTCAAGTTTCAACATAGCAGACGACGATTGGGTCAGGTCCTCTACTATATTATAATTCTGTGTTGCTCTGGCACGAGGATTAAATGTCGATTTGTGTACTACTCCCTTTGGAAGCTTTATCGTTAGATTAGGAATGATGGGTGGCACAACTTTGGTCGAAGTTGTTGTCAAACTACTAGGTTGATCAGTAGCCTTGTTGTTTGACAGTTGTGGATTCCCGTAATCTTTATTCCTTGTCGATATCAAAGCATCATTTTTTTGTTTTGAAATGGACAACATAAGCACCTGGGATGGGGAAGCATTGTCACTAGCAACCAGATTGGTTCCTCGGTTTGGAAACGGATCAGTCAATACCATTGAGGTTTTCGAATTCTTAAAGAACTTCTTAAGCTCAGCTTTATGTGGACAATCTTTCATCCAATGATCCTCATCGCATATAAAGCATGGATGACTGGGTTTCCTTTCTCCAGTAGGGGTTGCAGAAGATTTTTCAGGAGATGACTCATCCTATTTCTTATTTTTCCCTTTCTTTTTCTTCTTGCCTCCTGGTTGCTTTGGTTCTTTACCTTTGTTGGTCGACATGGCATTAACCTCCAAGGCGAGAAGTTCCTCATTTGCATTTTGACTAGAAACCATACGGGATTTCTTTGATGTATCCTTTACGGTTTTTTTGCTAGTTGTACCTATCACGCCATCACCGGCATGAGAATCTTTTTTCGATTTAGGAGGAGGAGGAACAGAAAACTCTGGTCTAGGAGCATCAGGGATTTTGTCGTAGAGCGTGCGAAACTGAATATAGATCAAGTCTAGATATTGTGCATGAGCATTGACTTGCTCTTCAGTGACGACTCCTCCCTTTGCCACATCTTCTGTAATAGAAGGTAACAATGATTTAATAAACCATTCAGCTAGCAGCTGATTAGGAACATATGTTTTTACCATTCTACGACGATGTCACCACTCATGAATATGATTAGATATGTGAGTGGTTGTCGTTTGCTTGAAATTGGTAAGAAGCTCTCTTCCTGTTTCGTACCTTATTGGTAACTGAAAATGGGTTAAAAAGGTCGTGGCAAGGGTGCTGAAGTTATCAAATGAAGCTCTAGGCAATTCGATGTACCATTTTGCTGCTGGACCAGTTAACGTTCGTTGAAAAAGGCGAAGCCTAATCGAATCATCATTGAGAGTGATGGACGAACACCACAGATGAAAGGTCATCACATGATTCGATGGGTCTTCACCCGAATTTCCATTAAATTTAGGAATATATGATGGAAGTTTATGAGAAATCACCGGCCACCAAGGGGCATAAGCATTTGGATCGTTTGTTAGCCTATTTAGATCCAGTAACTCTAAAGTCGCCACGAAGGGTAACTGTTGATTCGGGTTCGGCGAAGCATACCTAGGATAAGATGGGATCGCCTGAGCAGTGGGTCTTTGCATACCAGCATAATGCATTTGATGCTGGTAACTTTGGTAAGGTTGATGGGCATAACCATTATGATATGATTGATGTTGACCGTTTTGAATATACGACTGCCCTTTACCTACAAAGCTTTGTTTCTCAGGTCCTCGGTAAGCTTGTTGGAATTGCGGTTGTTGATTTTGTACCAGCCATAGTTGTGAAGCCATTTGCTATTGTCCAATACTGGCTGGCTGACCAAGATGAGGGGTAATAATACCTGTTTGAGCCTCGTTCGCTCCAGTTAAGGAGCTACTAATCGGCAATTGTGGTTGTGTCGTGGAGACAAGAGGCTGTTGTATTACGACCTGAGAAACTTGAGGTTGGAATACAACAGGCAATGCTTGTACTTGCGACACCATCACAATATTTGGTGTAGTGTGGATATTCGACATAGGTAGACTTGGTTGCATTGTGTATACAACTCTTGGTTGTTGAGGCAGTATTGGCACCCAACCACTAGATGTAATTCCAGCATGACCCAAATTTTGTTGTGAACTCTCATATGGTTGTTCTCCCGGAGGGAACAATGAGAGGGCATATTGCCCCCCATATGGCAGAAATCCAGTGTTCAAAGGTAAGATGGGCCTCTGTAAACTGGAGTGCCCAAATTGACACTATTGTGAAGGATCAATTTGCTGAGATTCAACATAAGAGATTCTAGATATAATTCTGAACGAACAAACGGAAACAGACCATACTGTCGAAACAGTCCTTGGGTGGACTCCATCTAGCGGTTGAGAGCTAGTTGGGACAGATGGTACACCAACGAAGATTGTTGGAGTAGTAGTAGGAGGTTTTGCTGCTGCTACGTCAGATGACATAGTCTTGGATGTCAACGATTATTCAAACATATCGAGTCTATCCAAAAGATTTCCTAGCGATTCTATAGGAACTTGCGATGAAGGGAGACTAACTTCTAACGAAGAAGGATATAGGGTGATCCTAGCTCCAAAATGCGATGGAGTACTAGATGGAAGATCCTCCACAATCTCTTCTATAGCAATCAATCCAGGTGGGAGAGGTAGACTGTCAGGTCCGTAAAATATTTCTGGTGCTGAAGAAGGTATAGTCTCTGCAGCAATAGATGTTGGAGGGATAACACCTTCCGAATCAGCTGGAGATGGAGCCGGTTCAGGAATAGAAGTGTTTACCGTTACACCAGGATCAGTTCTAATGTCCTCTTGTGAATGCGGAACTTCTTTTGTAGAGGCAAGGATACCAGAAATGGTTGGAGTAACTGGAGTCTCTGAGGATGTTGGAACACAAGTTCCAAGAAAACCAAGGGACTTTGATCCAGTTAAACGAGTTCGCTTGGTCCGGAATAGTTTCGTTTCTGGAGTCAAAGACGGTTGACTCGTTAGTCTCCACGAACGATAGGGCTTCGATTGAATTTCTTCCATGATTGTGGATTACTTGATCAACTCAAAATAAAGGGGAAAATGTGATTCTGAATTAAATGAATTTTGGATGCTTTGACAAAACTTGCTTTTCCAATTTTTAAGAGTCGAGAAAAAGCTAAAGATGATTCTAGTCACCTTCGATTTTTAATGAGCCTGAAGTGACAAGTGCTTAGATGGACCTTTTCCTTTAATGAGTCTAAAAAGGATTGAAAGAGACTACTCTAGAAATCTAGATAGAGGGATTACCAAACCAATCGCAAAACTGCAGAATACTTTTTACGGTACAACAGTCAATCTTCCCAGATGTTGTGTTCAGTGCATTGCGATTGATAGGGCGGCAGACATGGCTTCCTAAGGATAAAGGATGTAGCCTATTGTGGTCTCCCAATATATACTCGATGGTACGTGGGAGCACAAGTCCGTACTAGCACTTGTCGTCTCAAAGAGGAGGAATCAACCAACCTACAATGAAATCGATAGGTACCAGGCTTTACGATGCCGGAATACGTCTCTAGCCTAGACTTCTAAATGTTGTGCGTTAGGTTCCAAAGCGTTTTTATGTTCATTGAATTTATTTTAAAGTTGATCTTTCTTAAGAAGTTTCCCTTTAAGGTTCACCACGTGATGTAGATATACAATTCCTAAAAATGCAATCTAAGATGATAAATAGTCATTTAGTCTTCTTTTTGCGATGAAAATCCTAGCTACTAAGGAAAGAGAAGCGAAATTCTTTCAACATAGAGCTTTGAGCACACACTAGTTGCACTGTCCTAAATCAAAATCAACAAGCAGTCTAAATGCAAATGCACATGCATGTATTTGTTTTCCGCTTTCTTCATCTGTGAATGACAAAAAAGAATGCTAAGTACAAATCTGAATTATCTTTTCTTTCAAAGTGACAATACTAACAATTTTCTCTTCAAAATATGAAAGGAAGACAAAGGCGACACTTTCAACTTCAATTTGAAAACTGCTTTTGACACTTGAAATACTATCAATTCAAATCAAATACAAGAGTAACAATGTATTCAACCATCAAACAGAGTAGGATTCTTTTCTTTGACAGAAAACGACACTTGCGACACTTCCAAATCAAAAGATGATAGTTCGATTAAGCTACTTCTTTGTAAAGGAGAATTGTAAATGGTGAAAAATACATAAAAACATTCACAATTATTTGTACAATGGAGGCTGAATGATGCAAAGGAAGGGAGTTTCAATAGTGGTGTACTGATCACAAACAACAAAACTCCTGAATAAAGCTGAAGACAGTGAAGAAATACCAAAATCTGGAGGCAGAAACAGTCTTATCTGATCATCGCACCTGTAACATAGGGAAACGGGGATGCATCTCACCTACTGCACATGGGAGGTGCGATGCATCCAGATTGCCTAAAGGAGATAGTGCAATGGTCCAGGGACGAGACTTTAACTTATTTTTTTATCACAGTTTGCAGCTTAGTTCAGGGATTTAGGTTGAGCTAATGATAGTCAGTAAATACAAATCATAGGGGCTGATCTAATGAGGTTACTTGAGCCACCACCAGGGCAATTAGGATGTTTGCAAATGAATTGTTCAGTTTATAAACAAAACCCAGAGATGGATTGAAGCAGCATTGATCTACTTTGCACTTGCATAGCAAATGCAGTTCGAAGGTTAGATGGCTTAACTTTAGGCTCCGTCTGTAGTTTATAAAGCAAACAAATATAAACAAGCAAACAAGTTATTCGCTCCCCAGCGGAGTCGCCATTTTGTTATTGGGAAATCTAGTGTCCATTCAGAGCTGCTAGTCCCACTAAGACGAGTAGCTATCTTAGAAACACACAAACTAAAGTTACTTTTTATTTCCTTTATGAGAAGTAGATGAGAGAGAAGTAGAGAGTACCAACCTCAGTCTTTCACTTGGCTCCTTGCTTGTTTCCTCTCCCCTTTGACAGATCGTTGTCGGTTCTCCCTTGCTTACCCCACTTCAAAGAGCACCTATAAAGTCAAAGCAGCATAATATTATCAAAGCACAGAGATCTACAATCATAAACAATATAGGACCAGATATATATTGACCACACAAATGCATATATCAACTCAAACCTACAAGAATGTGGAGGAAAACTCAAATAACTTTATTGATAGAAAGTAGAAGAGGGGATTACAACCCATTGATCTGACCCAACATCATCCTCCTAGCATGAAAGCCCTTCTTCACCTCATGAAAAGCTTAGATCACCCAACACTATTATGTTCCACAAAGAAACCAACAACACTTCCTTACAAGATACAAGATTACAGCCTCCAGATCTCTGGGATGAGGGATCCATATATAGATGTTTGGAGGTGGGTGAGTCAGCTTCTGGGATTGTGATTAGTGTCATTTCTCTGATAGTTCTCAATTCCACTTGGAGATTTCATGATCTCTTACTCATCCCTGGGCGAATGCAGAGAGGCAAGTGTCATAGAAGAAGTTTCTGGAAGATTCCATGATCATCCACCTTGCAAACTGTCTCTCCCATTTGTCTACTCTCACTCATCGCACCCTATAGAAGGGCTTCCATTATGCATTGTAATTTTTGCATGTGGAAGGTGAGATGCATCGCACCCTTAGCACTGAGTAGTCTATATGGTCCAGTTTTGACCAGTTCTGAGCAGTTTTTCATGGAGAACTTCTGAAAGATGATGTAATCCGCTGACCTTGCTCCTTCAGGGTATGAAGCAACACTTTTAGGGACTTAGAAGACCTTCACTCCCGGCATTCAAATCAATATAATTAGGGCTCATCAAACCCTAATTTAGTTATTACATGCCCTAGACAAGTCATCACATTGAATGCTTCCAGTCATGAAAGTTTCCTAGCTTGAAGCCTTGTTGAAATGCCTCCTTGGTGTTAGTGTCGGTATCTTCATCCCTCAGTCAGTGATCAAATTCTCTTGTTGCATTGCATGTTAGGTGTCTCGCTTGGTCAACTGCATTCCATTAGGTTCATGGATCATCTGACGGTAGTGGCTTGTTGTACATTTTCCCTCATGTCCTTTACCTGCTGGCCCATTTCCATTCATCTAGATAATCTGCAATCATTTTTTGTCTTTAAATATGAAAGAGTCATTTTTAGGGTTTTCAATCTTATTAGGTCTAGGGTTTTGTCAAAAAGGTCTTCAAAATGCTCAATAATGGTCAGCAGGTGCATGAGGAGGTCAAATAAAGTTCCAGTACCATTAAATTCCATAATCACATTCTCAAAGACTGATTTTTCCTCAAAACCCTATTTTGAGGAAAAACAGAGTATTCCATGATTTCATGTATAAATTTGATGTAATTTCAGTTTTTCATATGTAATAGCTTCAGTGGCAACCCTGGTCACCTTTTCAAGCTTTAGCATCTCCATCACCTGCAAGGCAAACAAAAAATCAAATCATTTAGTTCATCAAAGGGAAAAAGTAAAGAAAACTGCCTAAAAACAGAGTTGAAAAGCAATGTCAAACGCAAGCATTACAAAAGTGGGTTTTTATGAGTGAAAAATTAAAATCTTTTGTAAATAAACTATTTCTTATGTTTAAAGAGCTCATTTGCATCCAAAGGAGAAAGAGGAAATAAGAGAAAAGTCGTGTTGGAGAAAAGAAGGCAAATCCCAGAAAACTGTGCAAGTTTCATGGGCGCGACGCATTGGGTCGTGCGTGCAGCGCATAGAGCTAGCGTGATGCATTGGGCTACCCTTCGTGTGCAAAAAATACACTGGCGCAGGGCATTGTAGTGGCGTGGTGCGTTGGGTTTGTGGCACGGCGCATAGGGCTTCAAGCCCGATTTCACCCATGAAACTCATCCAAACTGCCAAATTTGCTCAATTGCCACCCATTCAAGTAAGTCAAGCATTCTTCCATTGCCAGTGAATGAGTTTCTCTAGATGTTTATGATGATTTAGTGGGAAAAACTTGAAACCCTACCCCCTTGAAATTTTTTCTCAAAAACAATTTCTTAGGGTTTATAGTTTGTGTTTTTTCTTCCAAGTCCACTCCATCACTCCATCACTTTTTGATTCCCTTATTTATTTTCTAGTTTCATCAATTCAATCCCTAATCCCCATATCCCTAAATTCACTAACCCCATATCCCTAACTCCCACTATCCCAAACCCTAGCTACAAATTCCTAAACCCTAATTGTTATCCCACAGTCTAATTACCATCCCTAAAACCCTTCTATTCCCCAAAATCATGTCAGCAAACATTCCCAAAACCCCTCATACACTTTCTTTCCACAGTCCCTCATATATTCTCATCCTTGGTAGCAGAAAACTAAAGAAACCTAAAATCTCTTCATACTCATCTAAGAGAGCTCAAACATTTGGCAAACATGGAATCTGATCCTTCCTATGACTGAGATGAGGAGACACACAATGATTCTCCTAGAGAAATGCATGCACCAAGGAGACCTCACAAGGGTGGTAAACATATACGAGAGGAGCCTAGTTCACTTGCCGAGCTACAGGCCTACCCTCTTGCTATCACATGCTTTCAACACCAATCCTGTTATCAGTTCTGTGAGATGGTAGAGAGAGTCAGGGACCATCATGAGTTGGCCAAGTTGTTTGTGCTCCATCTTCATAATGGCCAAGTAACTCTAGCAAGTGTGACATTCACCTTGACACCGGAGTCTATTTCTCTAGCAACTGGCATTCCAAATGTTGATGAGTAGTGGAATAAAAGGCAACAGATTGATAGGGAACATTATGAGCCTTACATCAAGGCTGGTTATTAGAGACATCTCAGGAGAGTTTTTCCCTTTCAGTATCTAAAAGACTCATATGCTCCCTTGATGAAACTCATAATTAAGTATTTCAGCTGTGAGGGCCGGTTTTCTCGCCTGTATGCCTATCATATCAGATCGTTGATGCACTTTACTAGGGTGAGAATGATGAATCTCCCCTACTTTATTTTCCGGAACATTGAGAAGATGACCTCCTTAGTGCACAGGATACTCCTCAGTAGTAGTATAACAACATATACCATTTTGCTCTAATCAAAATTGTGGTCTTGCATCAACTTGGTTTACAGAACATCTCATGGGAGGATTTCATTTCACATGAGGTATTCATAGGTCGTCAAGTGCCTCCAACAACTTTTCATGAGACAGGTGGACCTTCACATCAGTAGAAGATTCATGAGGCACAAACCGCTAGTGCGCCAGTGTTTATCACCTACCAAAAGGGCACTAGAAGGTTGTTTGCAGCAACAAAGCGAGTATTATCTCCACCCGGGGTGGAAGGGGTCTCGCTTCCTCCATCAGAAAAGCATGTTCAAGACAAGGGCAAGTGGCCATTACATGATGAGGGGCCTTCAGGAGGGCAGGAGGAAAATTTCACTCTTATTCAAGATGATGACACAGATTTGGGCCCACAAAGCTCAAAGCTCAAGGAGATCATTCAGGAGAAACAGGAAGACATTAATGATTTGTCCCTCAACCCAGAAAGAGTCAAATGGATAATAAGATATCTAGAGAAAAGAAACAAACAACTAGAGGATCAGCAAACCATTATGGAGCTGCAAAACATACGAGAAAACCGGCAAGCTGCCAAAAGGAGGAAAGTGAAGCTCACACCACTTAAACAAGAAATCAATGCTGATCGTGAGTCTTGGCTTGAGTGAACAAATATCCACTTAGAAAAGTTTCTAGAGAAGGCCAACAGGGAGAAACTATGTTGAGGCACATTGCCTACCATTACTTGTCGAGAAACAAAAGTTGTAAGGCAAGAATCAGGAACTTGAAGGCCAAGTTGAAGAAGGCATCGAGTAAGAAAAAAGATCAAGATAGACTTTAGATCTTTGCTGAGTATTCCTTGGCCCAACATAGCACTTAATGGAGGACACTCAACTCAAATTTCAAAAAATTTGGGACACTTTTTTCAATTTTGGAATTTTTGGGCCAAAAAACAGGTTTTTCTGCCCAATGCGCCGTGCCACCTGGCGCTCTCTTTTGATGGGGGTCTCCTTTTGAGAAAAACTCAGCGTTTTTGGATTTGTCATGAAAAAATATGCATGCCCACAAATTACCAAGAAATTTTAACAGGTTTTCAGCTCCCAAAAAGGTCAAAAACACGTCAAAAATGACCTTTCTGCCCCTTTTTGGTCATACAGGAAGCAGTGTTGGGAGAACTCAGTTTTGGAGGGGCAAATTGAGGCCAAATTCAAAAATTCCACTTGTTTTGGAAATTATACAGGTAGGAATTTTAAAAAAGAACACTTGGAGAAAATTTGGACATCGGGAAGGCCTCCAAAAGCAGCTGCAAAAAGGCGCTACGCATAGGGAAATCAGCGCGACGCATTGGAGGAATTTTGCTCAGTGTGACAAAAAATACTCTATTTTTCGCCTAGTTTCTCGACAGTTTGACTTTTCTCCTTCTAAATGTCAAAATCATGATTTAATTTAATATGAATTGATGGATTTTGATGTAATTATGCTAAATTTTCACTCATAGAGGTAGATTCATCCATGAAAAGGTAGTTTGCAACTGAATGAATCAGTTCCCTAGTTTTTAGAGGCAAGTTGTTCCACTGCCTACTTTTTAGTTCTCAGTTTAAAATTTGTTGGAACAACTCCTAAACTTATGAGCTCGACCCATAGAGGCTAGGATGAGTTTTTGTTTGCCTATATCTTGTGATTTTTAGTCATTCACAAAGGTTGGACTTTTGGGAAAGCTTGGAGCTTCATTGTATACACATTTCAATAGTTTTGGCTAAGGAATAGACTAGGGTTTGCAACACTTTATGGGATTCATGTGGCATCTTGCTTTGGTATTGTGTTTCCTTCTATTATTGTAAGTTTAAATGTGTTTTATGTATGCCATCATTTCTCTTTGCTTCATCTTAACTAAATCAAACAAGGATAAAGGTAGAATCCATTGAAATTATAGTGCTCTACCTAGGGTTTGTTTAGTTATTTATGTTTTCAGTTGTTTGAAGAGGATCCCTGAGACTTTATTGCCTTCTTCAACTACTCACCTGTCTAAAGCTCTCCATCTCATTCAATTTCAAGTACCAAACCATGTGCCTACCTTGCCCCATAGAGATCTCTGCAAAATTGAGCCTCATTTCCCAAACCGAAATCTTCCTTTCCATTTGAGCCAACAAAACATCATCAAATTTAATCAAACTCTTCTGCACACATACCTAGCCTAAGATTAGTATTCACCTCAATCATCTTAAGCCCTATTGACTATATTTTTCTGATATGGACAAGGAGAGAGCCCTCTCCCGGCCTGGTAGGGCTAGCTACCGGGTTAAGTGTGGTTTGATGTTACCCTAGATCCTACCTTTCTCAGCCTGAGGTATATTTAGGCACTAACATAGTGGCGACCATACTGGGGACGAAATTGTTTGTTTGTTAGTGTTCTTCATTTTATAAACTACAGACAGAGCCTGAATATTAGCCATATAGCCTTTGAAATGCTTTTGCTTTGCATTAGCGAAAGTAGATAAAAGATGCTTCGGTCAATCTCCAGTCTATTCTTATAAACAGAACATCTAGCTTACAAATTGCCCTAGTACATCTGATAATTCTAAACTTTTGGATGATAAGCTTAGAATTTTATAGGTTGAACAAGTTGATAATGTCCATTTGATTTCTTGGAAGTAATAACGCACTGGCTTCTAGAAGATATACAAGAGAAAATCCTGATCCTGATCCACCCCCTGTGCACGAAAATCCCAATCTCATTCTGAGAATCCTTCGTCGAGAAAGTTTTGTGATTCCATTGTTTCGATCTCATTCATGTCTAGTTGGTTTTGAATATCTTGAAGATCTTGAGTTTGACGAGCATTTTGATCTGTCATTGTTTGAGTCTAAATCTGAAAGTGCTATTACTTCTACTGTCCTAAATCCAAAGTTTGTCAAATATCTTGAAACTAAAAGGGCCAATAAATCAATTGACAATTACATATTGAAACTTCAAACTTCCATTGTGGCTACAAACATTCCTGAATTCTTAGAGTCTGCATCTGCAAATCTTGGGTAATCCGCTATTGCATCTAGTTCCAAAATTCCCACTGAAACTCCCTTCATTCCACCCATTCCCGTGCAGCCTTCTATCTCTGATCAAAAATCTGTAGTGGTGTCACCTCCGTCCACTCCTTCTACCCCTCAAACATCAAATATTTCTTCACCTCCATCCACACCTCATACACCTCATACATCAACTGCACCAACTCCCCCTACATCCCCAAGACCGGTTGTACCTAGAGCAATGGTTGCCCGATTTGCACCCCTTGTTTTGCCTCAAAATTTGGATGACATGCCCGTCGATTATCAAAGCAAAATTCCATTTTTTGATGGCACTCCTCAAGGTATTACAGCTCAACAACATGTGGATAGGATGGCAGATTTCTTTGACCTTCATGAGATTGATGCAGAAAATGTGACAATGAGACTGTTTGTACAAACTTTTGGAGGTGAAGTGAGGAAGTGGTTCAGAGCTTTGCCAGCTGCAAGTATCACTACGTTTCCTAATATTCAAAGACAATTATTGGATCACTGGGAAGTGAAGAAAAACCCTCTTCAGATCCTTTATGAATATGAGAACATCAAGCAGAATGTTGGTGAGTCTGTTCAAGATTATTGTATTAGATTCAATTCTGTTTACAATGTAATTCCTACTGATATAAAGGCATCTATGGGGCTGGCTTTGATTAAGTTTCTGGATGGTTTCAATCCTGATATGGCCTATCAATTAAGAGAAAGATATCCGGCTACTTTGGAAGACATGCAGAAAATTGCAGTCAGCGTTGAAGCTAATCTGCTTGCTAAGAGAGCTAGAACAAAGGCTGAAAAGAAGGTAACAATAAAGGAAGAAGTTTCCACTTCAGATCAAGTGCTCCGTAAGATGGAGAAGATGTTTGACAGATTGACAATTGACAAGCCTGAACCATAAGTTAGAAATCCCAACTTCCATGGTCAGCAACAACCACAATTTAGAATCAAGCAAAGAGAGCAACGAGCACAAGACCAAGAAGCACAGTAGCAGGTGAAGACACCCTTACAGCAAAATTTTGTACATGGTCCGGAATCAGATTATGAGGAGAATGTAATTGGAGAAGAGAATCATTTCTTTACACCTGATGATATGCCAAATTTTATCACTGAAGACGAAGAGTATTCCAAGAACTCAGTTGTACAAAGGGATGAAAATTTCATCTTGGCAAATGAAACAGTTCTTGAAGAAGAGTCTGATGAATATCAGAGAGGGTACATGAATGCTTTGTTAGCCCAGCAGTGACAATATTCACTCAGAAGTAGAGATGTGCCTATAAATCCAATTCAGAAAAGGAAGGAGACAACATTTCCAAAGAATGATCCTCCCATTGTGCAGAAAAAGGGAAAAGAGATAGCTGATCCTACCACCAGCAAAACACCATCAGCAAATGAAATATCCAATCAGCCAAGTGCATCAAAGGAGAAAACTGAAAAGAAGGGTGTTTCAACTAAAGGGGTAGATAAAACTTCAATTTTTAACTTAGAAAATGAAATTGCTAAGTTAAAAGTATCTATTCCTTTGACTGAGTTGATGAAGAACATTAGCTATAAAGGTCAGGTGTCTAAGATTTTAAATTTAGATCCATTAGATGATATGGTAAACGTGGAGGATGATCAGCCTGAGTTGATCTTTGGTCCAGCATTGGAAGGTCAGTCTCAAGATAGTGATGTAGCTCCTTTTTACATCAACCTTAGGGTACATGACTATGTGTTACACAATGCTATGTTTGATTCTGGAGCCTCTCACAATCTCATGCGAAAGGAAATCATGGAGAAATTGGGATTGGATATCACCAAAAAGTATCATGACCTTTACTCTTTCGATTCTGGTAGACCAAGATGCATTGGTCTTATCAAAGATTTGGTGGTCAGTTTGGATCAGATTCCGACTAAAAAATGTTTTGATGGATGTGGCTGTGGCAGATATACCTCCTATATTTGGCAAGCTTCTTTCCAGATCTTGGGGAGCAAAAATTAAAGGGACATTGCAGCTTGATTTCTCCTATGCTACTATTCCCATGTTCGGTCAAATGAGGAAATTATACCGGGAGAAAAAGATGAAGTACATGATCACTAGCAAGGAGAAACTGGTAAATCATCCAATCAACTATGTACATACTGATTTAGAATCATTTGTTTTATATTTAGATAACTTTAATGATGTAAATAGCCAAGTAGTTGAAGTAGAAGACATTCCAGAGATCACTAAAAATTTTAGAGAGGTCTTAAAGCAAGAAAAACAAAGACTTGATAGTACCGCTGAGCAATCAGCCTTTCGAAAGTAGCAGCATATTGATGGAAAGCAAGGAAAAGTAACAGAGCAAACAGAATTTCAGCATTTGGAGGAGGACGAAGCCGGCCTATGGAGCATGGATTTTGATGGCACAGTAGGAAGGGAACGTGCTGGAATTGGCATTTGGATACACAGCCCTGCTTTCGCCCCAAACAAAGTGCCAAGTAATGTAAGGGTC
The DNA here is from genome assembly GCA_000404065.3 of Pinus taeda. NCBI lineage: Eukaryota > Viridiplantae > Streptophyta > Pinopsida > Pinales > Pinaceae > Pinus > Pinus taeda. The sequence goes on along the minus strand of APFE030768826.1, from coordinate 115,811 downwards.
TGTTCTTATAAATTGGCTTTTGACTGTTCAAATAATGAGGCTTTAATTGCTGGTTTGAAAATTCTTAGAAAGTTAAATGCTAAAAGGATTTCATTATATGGCGACTCTGAGTTCGTTATCAAGAAAGTGAAAGGGGAATACCAAGCTAAGCATCCTCGAATGCGATCCTACCACAATGTGGTATTAGATATATTGAGATTGTCTTCAGATTACACGTTGACATGTGTCCCTCGTGTTCAGAATGTCATTGCAGATTCACTTGCAACAGCAGGAAGTAATTTGAAAATTCTAATGAATTCAAACAATAAGTTTGAAATTCATGTGAAACATCGCCCGACTGTCCCTGATAATCAAAGGTATTGGCAAGTGTTTCAAGATGATGAAGAGAGCGATGAATTTCTACAGAATGAAGGTAAATTCAAAGACACTTCTATTGATGTGGAGTATGATGATGGTGAGGCCAATATAGAAGTTAATCAGATGGAAGTTTTGCAGTTGAAGGACAATGTCATTCCTAAAGCTCTAATACCTTTAGAGGAGCTTTTCGATCAAGATGATGTAGCCTGAAAACCAAGCTTGCTGCCAACTGAGAAAGGAGTTGAGGATGTGAACATTGGATCAACAGAAAATCCTAGAATGGTGAAGTTATCAAAGGCGTTGCCTCCACAGGTAAAAGCAAAGTATATCAGTTTACTATCTTCCTTTACTAATGTATTTGCGTGGGATTATTTAGATTTGAAGGCATATGACACAAGCATAATTCAGCATATCATTCTGATCAAGCCAAATCAAAATCCTTTTCGTCAGAAGCTAAGAAGAATAAATCCAAAGCTACCACCCTCAATAGAGAAGGAAGTAAATCGGTTGTACAAAGCTGGTATCATTGTCCCCATAAGATTTTCATATTGGATTTCTAATTTGGTGCCCGTGCACAAGAAAACAAGTGAGATTTGGTTATGTATTGATTTTAGAAATCTGAATAAAGTATATTTGAAAGATAACTATCCATTGCCCAAGATGGATCACATACTTCAAAGAGTAGTTGGAGCATCCAACATGTCGCTACTTGGGTATTCAGGTTACACCAAATTATGGTCCATGATGATGATAGAGATAAAATAGCATTCACCACTCCGTGGGGAACCTTTCATTATGCAAAGATGCCTTTCAGATTGAAGAATGTTGGTGCAACCTTTCAATGGGCAATGGATATCGCATTTTCTAATGAAAAAGATGTCTTTCTAGTTGTTTATCTTGATGATTTGACAGTTTTCTGTAATTTAGATGAAGAGCACCTTTATCATTTGAAAATCATATTTAAACGGTGTAGAAAGTATGGTATATCTCTCAATCCAAAGAGGAGTCCGTTTTCCATGGATGATGGTAAGCTTCTCGGTCATATTATATCAAAGGAGGGCATCCGCATCAATCCAGCTCAGGTGGAATCCATTCAAAAGATTGATTTTCCACGAAGTAAGAAGGAGATCCAATCATTCAATGGTAAGATGAGTTTCTTATGTCGCTTAGTGCCCAATCTTACAAAACATTTAAGGGAAATCACAAACATGCTCAAGAAAGATAGTGTAGTGAAGTGGACCGAGGAAGAAATTAAGTCTTTCAATTTGGTGAAATTGGCCCTATCTTTAGCTCTGGTTTTGATCAGCTTGGATAATACTCAAGATTTCATTTTGTTTTCATTTGCCTTTGATCATACTATGGTAGCAGTCTTGATGCAGAAAAGAGACCAGCTCGAGAAACCAATTGCATTTTTCAGCAGAAACATAAGGGATGTAGCTTTAAAGTATAATATTATTGAAAAACAGGCTCTTGCTTCGATAAAGGCATTGAAATATTTTCGATTCTATATTCTGCATTCTCACATCGTTGCTTATGTCCTTAATGCTGTTGTCAAAGATGTCTTAGTGAAAACAGATCCAGAGGGAAGAAGAGGCAAATGGATTGCTTCCTTGTTGGAATATGACGTGGAGATCAAACCAACAAAGCTCATCAAAGGACAAGGGTTGGCCAAACTAATGGCTAAGTCAAATTTGCATGCCTTGGACATTAATCTCATTTCTGCTATGTCTGGGAAGATGAATAAAGTTCGCGCGCTCAGGTATCAGAAATTTTTCTTCTTTCTCCTTGGTATTCGAAAATTGTTTATGTACTCCAAAATTTGTCACCACCACCTAGAATGGCTAAGAAAAAAATTAGGACTCTGAAATTGAAGGCTACCAAGTTTTGTATCATGAATAATGCACTTTATTGGAAAGATCCTGGTGGTGTTTTGCCCAATTGTTTGGTTGAAGAAGAGGAAAAACAGGTTATGGAAGACTTTCACAAGGGAGATTGCAGAGGTCATCTTTTCTGGAAGACAACAGCCAATAAAATTTTGAGAGTGGGATATTATTAGCCAACTCTTTTTGCCGATGTGTACAAAAATATAGCAAGCTGCCATGAATGTCATATTTTTCAAGGTAGGAGAAAATTGCAGCCTTTACCACTAAATCCCATTGAAGTAAGTGCTCCATTTCAGCAATGGTGTTTGGAATTCAATGGCAAGATCTATCCTACTTCTTTAGTGCAACACAAATGGATCCTCACAGTGACAGACTATTTCACCAAATGGATTGAGGCGATTCCCACGAGGCAGGTCACTGATTCGGTAATCATTTCATTTCTTGAAAACAATATTTTGTCTCGTTTTGGCTGTCCAAATAAGCTGATCACTGATAATGCAGTAGCTTTTAAATCTAAAAGAATGATTGAATTTGTAATAAATATCAAATCACTTTGGGGCACTGAACTGCATATTACCCACAAGGTAATGGATTGGCAGAATCCTCAAATAAATCCTTGGTCAATATTATCAAAAAGCTGCTGGAAACGAACAAGAAAAGTTGGCACAAAAATCTTGTTAATACGCTTTGGGCAGACAGAGTAAGTAAAAAGAAATCTATAGGCATATCTCCTTTCGCACTCATGTATGGTGTGGACACAGCCTTCCTAACCTCTCTCGCAGTCCCGGTGGTTAAACTCCTACAAGAAGCGAGCAACGAAGATGATCATTTGCAGTGGAGAATCAATCAAATGATTCATTTTCAGCAAACTAGAGAGGAGGTTTTTCATAACACTTTAAAGCTGTAAGAGAGAATTAAGAATATATATGATTGAAAGGCAAAGGTAGATAAGTTTCAAATAGAAGACATAGTGCTAAAATGGGATATGAGAAATGAAGATAAAGGTAAGCATGGAAAGTTTTAGAATATTTGGAAAGGACCTTTCAGGATTGCTGCATATCGGGGCCAAAAAGCTTTTCTTTTGAAAGAAATGAATGGAGAAGACTATCCAGGTGGGCTGGTCAACGGTCGGCTGCTCAAACGGTACTATTTTTGAAATGTTTTTTGTTGTCATATGTATCATTGTACATACCGTTTTGTTTAAATTTCATTGCAAGTGTGTATTGTATCATTCTTTTAGTTTGGGGCCTGAGGTGAAGGCTATAAAACTAAGGTTTGATTTCAGTTTGGTCTGGTTTGTTTGAGTCAGGTCTTTCGTTTGATTTCAGTCTTGAAATTGAGTCAGTTTTGAGTCAGATTTCAGCCCTGAAATTGAGTCAAGATTTTGGATTTGATTTGTCCACGTTATTGACTCCATAGCTCAATGGACAAAGGCACTGCTTGCTTTCCCAAATATCTGTAGTTCTTGGCACCTCCAAGGAGCTACCATCCCCATTGGAGCCAATGTTAGTGTCGATATCTTCATCCCTCCGTCAGTGATCAAATTCTCTTGTTGCATTGCATGTTAGGTGTCTCGCTCAGTCAGCTGCATTCCATTAGGATCATGGATCATCTGACAGTAGTGGATTGTTGTACATTTTCCCTCATGTCCTTTACCTGTTGGCCCATTTCCATTCATCTAGATCAACTGCAGTCATTTTTTGTCTTTAAATATACAAGAGTCATTTTTAGGGTTTCAGTCTTATTAGGTCTACGGTTTTGTCAAAAAGGTCTTCAAAATGCTCAATAACGATTAGCAGGTGCATGAAGAGGTCAAATAAAGTTCCAATACCAACAAATTCCATAATCACATTCTCAGAGACTGATTTTTCCTCCAAAACCCTATTTTGAGGAAAAACAAAGTATTCTATGTTTTCATGTATAAATTTGATGTAATTTCAATTTTTCATATGTAATAGCTTCAGTGGCAACCCTGGTCACCTTGCCAAGCTTTAGAATCTCCATCACCTGCAAGGCAAACAAAAAATCAAATCGTTCAGTTCATCAAAGGCAAAAAATAAAGCAATCTGCCTCAAAACAGAATTTGAAAAGAAATGTCAAATGCAAACATTACAAAAGTGGGTTTTTATGAGTGAAAAATTAAAATCTTTTGTATATAAACTATTTCTTATGTTTAAAGAGCTCATTTGCATCCAAAGGAGAAAGAGGAAATAAGAGAAATGTCGTGTTGGAGAAAACAAGGCAAATCGCAGCAAACTATGCAAGTTTCAGGGGCGCGGCGCATTGGGTCGTGGGCGCAGCACATAGAGCTGGCGCGACACATTGGGCCGCCCTCCACAGTGCAAAAAATACACTGGCGCGGCACATTGGAGTGATGTGGTGCGTTGGGTTTGTGGCACAACGCATAGGGCTTCAAGCCCGATTTCAGCCACGAAACTCATCCAAACTGCCATGTTTGCTCAATTGCCACCCGTTCAAATAACTCAAGCATTCTTCCACTACCAGTGAATGAGTTTCTCTATATGTTTATGATGATTTAGTGAGAAAAACTTGAAACCCTACCTCCTTGCAATTTTTGCTCAAAAAACAATTGCTTAGGGTTTACAGTTTGTGTTTTTGCTGCCAAGTCCACTCCATCACTCCCTCACTTTTTGATTCCCTTATTTATTTTCGAGTTTCATTAACTCATTCCCTAATCCCCATATCCCTAAAATCACTAACCCATATCCCCAACTCCCACTATCCCAAACCCTAGCTACAAATTCCTAAACCCTAATTGTTATCCCAAAGTCTAATTATTGTCCCTAAAACCATTCTATTCCCCAAAATCCTATCAGCAAACATTCCCAAAACCCCTCATACACTTTCTTTCCATAGTCCCTCATACATTCTCATCCTTGGTAACAGAAAACTAAAGACACCTAAAATCTCTTCATACTCATCTAAGAGAACTCAAACATTTGGCAAACATGGAATCTAATCCTTCCTATGACCGAGATGAGGAGACACATAGTGATTCTCCTAGAGAAATGCATGCACCAAGGAGACCTCACAAGGGTGGTAAACATATATGAGAGGAGCCTACTTCACTTGTCGAGCTGTAGGCCTGCCCTCTTGCTGTCACATGCTTTCAACACCAAACTTGTTATCAGTTCTGTGAGATGGTAGAGAGAGTTAGGTACCATCATGAGTTGGCCAGGTTGTTTGTGATCCATCTTCATAATGGCCAAGTCACTCTAGCAGGTGTGACATTCACCTTGACACTGGAGTCTATTTCTTAGCAACTGGAATTCCAAATGTTGGTGAGCAGTGGAATAAAAGGCAGCAGATTGACAGAGAACATTATGAGCCTTACATCAAGGCTGGTTATTAGAGACATCTCATCACAATTTTTCCCTTCCTTTATCTAAAAGACTCATATGCTCCCTTGATGAAACTCATAATTAAGTATTTTAGCTGTGAGAGCCAGCTTTCTCACCTGTATTCCTATCATATCATATTGTTGATGCACTTTACTAGGGTGAGAATGATGAATCTCCCCTAATTTATTTGCTAGAACATTGAGAAGATGACCACCTTAGTGCATAGGAAGACTCCTCAGCAGCAGTATAACACCATATACCATTTTGCACTAATCAAGATTGTGGTCTTGCATCAGCTTGGTTTACAAAACATCTCATGGGAGGATTTCATTTCACATGAGGTCTTCACATGTCCTCAAGTGCCTCCAACAACTTTTCACAAGACAGGTGGACCTTCACATCAATAGGAGATTCATGAGGCACAAACCGCTAGTGTGCCAGTGTTTATCACCTACCAAAAGGGCACTAGAAGGTTGTTTGTAGTAGCAAAGCGAGTATTATCTCCAACCAGGGTGGAAGGGGTCTCTCTTCCTCCATCAACAGAGTAGGTTCAAGACAAGGAAAAGTGGCCATTACATGATGAGGGGCCTTCAGGAGGGCAAGAGACAAATTTCATTCTTATTCAGGATGATGACACCGATTTGGGCCCACAAAGCTCAAAGCTCAAGGAGATCATTCAGGAGAAACAGGCGGACATTAATGATTTGTCCCTCAACCTAGAAAGATCCAAGTGGATAATAAAATATCTGGAGCAAATAAACAAACAACTAGAGGATCAGCAAACCAGTATGGAGCTGCAAAACATACGAGGAAACGACAAGCTGCCAAAAGGAGGAAAGTGAAGCTCACACCACTTGAACAAGAAATCAATGTTGATCGTGAGTCTTGGCTTGAGTGAAAAAATATCCACTTAGAAAAATTGCTAGAGAAGGCCAACAGGGAGAAAACTATGTTGAGGCACATGGCCTACCATTACTTGGTGAGAAACAAAAGTTGCAAGGCAAGAATCAGGAACTTGAAGGCCAAGTTGAAGAAGCCATCGAGGAAGCGAAAAGAGCAAGATAGACTTCAGATCTTGGCCGAGGATTCATTGGCCCAACACAACACTTTATGGGGTACACTCAGCCCATATTTCAAAAAATTTGGGACACTTTTTGCAATTTTGGAATTTTTGGACCAAAAAACAAGTTTTTCTACCCAATGTGTCGCGCCACCTAGCGCTCACTTTTGATGGGGGTCTCCTTTTGAGGAAAACTCAACATTTTTGGATTTTTCATGAAAAAATATGCATTCCAACAAATTTCCAAGAAATTGTGACAGGTTTTGAGCTCCCAAAAAGGTCAAAAGCACCTCAAAAATGACCTTTCTACCCCTTTTTGGACACATAGGAAGCAGTGTTGCGAGAACTCAGTTGTGGAGAGGCAAATGGAGGCCAAATTCAAAAATTCCACTTGTTCTGAAAAGTAGATAGGCAGAGATTTCCAACAAGAAAACTAGGAGCAAATTTGGACACCGGAAAGGCCTCCAAAAGCAGCTACAAAAAGGTGCTACTCATAGGGAAATCAGTGCGGCGCATTGGAGGAATTTTGCTCAGTTTGAAAAAAAATACTCTGTTTTTCGCCTAGTTTCTCGACAGTTTGACTTTTCCCCTTCTAAATGTCAAACTCATGATGTAATTTAATATGACTTGATGGATTTTGATGTAATTATGCTAAATTTTCACTCATAGAGGTAGATTCATCCATGAAAAGGTAGTTTGCAACTGAATGAATCAGTTCCCTAGTTTTTAGAGGCAAGTTGTTCCACTACCTACTTTTTAGTTCTCAGTTTATAATTTGTTGGAACAACTCCTAAACTTATGAGCTTTACCCTCAGATGCTAGGATTAGTTTTTTTTTCCTATATCTTGTGATTTTTCAGTCATTAGCAAAGGTTGGACTTTTGGGAAAGCTTGGAGCTTCATTGTATACACATTTCAGTAGTTTTGGCTAAGGAATAGACCAGGGTTTGCAGCAATTTATGGGATTCATGTGACATCTTGCTTTGGTATTGTGTTTCCTTCTATTATTGTAAGTTTACATGTGTTTTATGTATGCCATCATTTCTCTTTGCTTCATCTTAACTAAATCAAACAAGGATAAAGGTAGAATCCATTGAAATTGCAGTGCTCCACCTAGGGTTTGTTTAGTTATTTTATTTTCGGCTGTTTGAAGAGGATCCCTGAGAATTTCTTGCCATCGTCAACTCCTCACCTATCTAAAGCTCTCCATCTCATTCAATTTGAAGTACCAAACCATTTTCCTACCTTGCCCCATAGAGATCTCTGCAAAATTGAACCTCATTCCCCAGACCCAAATCTGCCTTTCATTGGAGCCAACAAAACATCATCAAATTTAATTAAACTCTTCTGCACACATACACAGCCTAAGATCAATATTCACCTCAATCATCTCAAGCCCTATTGACTATATTTTGTTGAGATTGACAAGGAAAGAGCCCTCTCCCTACCTGGTAGGGCTAGCTACCAGGTTAAGCATGGTTTGATGTTATCCTAGATCCTACCTTTCTCAGCCTAAGGTAGATTTAGGCAGTAACACTTGGGACATGAGCACAACCTTGGTCAGGGGTAACTACACTGCAGAGTAGGTAGGCCCATTCAAGCCTGCATTGCAGTGCACTTAGACCATCTTTGACTTGCGATGGGCGAGATTGAGCGAAATTTTCATAAGGTTCTGGGAATATTCCTTGATTATAGATCATTCTAGAAGGATCCCATCTCTTATCTCCTCCTATGAGCTCAAATTCAGATAGGCTAAGGATCAATTAACCTCCTATCCTGTCATCCCTTGCTCCATGGAAACTAGCTCCAATTTTGGAAGGCCATTCAATACCCTCATTCATGACAAAACCACCTCCATTTCCCTATAAATTGAGCACTCATCATAGTGATCAGGGGGCCAGAAGCTAAATATTGTAAGGAGATATTGTTGGTTTGAGATTTGATTTCATGTCAAGTAATGTTATGCTGCTGGATTGGTGTGCTTTTGGTGTGACAAGGGTTGGACTGAAGCTGGATGGGTAGCACAAGATCGAATTGTATTGGGTGAAACTCTTCCTTCTACATTAATAAAGTTGTTTATTCCTTTTCTCATATTATTGTTCATATATATGATGATTATGTGTTTCAATGTCTTTGATTCCATTGGTTTATAGTAGATAGATCATGTATTCTTTGATTGTTGTTGTTTCTGTTTCTGTTTATACAGGTACCAATTGAGCAGGTTCAGTTCAAGTGGAAGCGACAAGAGTGAATCAAAGGGGATCAAGGAAGTGAAAGACTACAAGTAAGTTCCTTCATCTCATCTATCTACTATAGGAAAATGTTGAACTACTTTCTTTCTGTTGTTATAAGTGTAGCTACCCACGTAGGGAAAATGTGTTTATCCATAGATGCAAATTCCATATAACAAAACTCAAACATATGGCTCTTCAAAATCTAGTTGTGTTGTTTGCTAATTAAGATGTGCTAAAAGTGTCTTGTTGTCTTTTGTTTCTCGCTATCCCACTATCTTGATGCTCTATTTTCTCATGCTCTGTTTAATGACCATGCTACTGAATAAATGTTGATAAATGCCCTCATTGTCCCACTGAGTGGAAGTGAAAGGGACAATTTAATATTTGTTGATCTGGGTTGTTGATTCAATCTACGTCATTTATCTCGGCTTGTTAAAACTGGGCCATTGATATGGGCCTTTTTTTAACATCGCAATCGCAATACAAGAGAGAGTCCCTTTTACCATATTCCATAATTTTCACAGACTTTCCAAATGCAAAAATTTTAATAAAATGTGACACACATTATTGCATTCGGAATGAAGACTTGCATATCGCAATCACAAGTCAAAAAGGACTTCGACAAAGAAGGGATTTGTGACTTGAGCGATCCCCAATTGTGATATCGTAATTGGTGAGGGAGGACACACTAGAGTTGGTGAGGGGAGACACATCATAATCGGTGGGGGAAGACACACTGCAATCAGTGGGGGGATGAACTTTATGCGATATCGCAATCGGCGGGTAGGAATTGCAATATCGGTGAAGGAGTGGTGACAGGTTTATGCAATATCACAATCGGCGGGGAGGACTTGTGATTTGAGATATCATAATCAAAAGCCAAGGAGGGACATTGGCAGATATGGTTTTGCAAAAGGGAAAGGGATGATTGTGATATAGACTGCAGGTCCCAACCTTTAAAAGTACTGCATCATGCTTATTAATGTTTTTGAAGTATTTCAAAGGGGAAAGGGAAAACATGACTAAAGTTGGAAATGGGTGAGACACGGCTAGAGTTGGAATATGGGGAAACATAGCTAGAGTTGAAATAGGGTCACCGCAGCTAGAGTTGGAAATGGGTGAAACACAGATAGAGTTTTTTTAGAAAACAAAGGAGTAAAATGGGGTTTGTGAAAGAAATCAATTTTAGAGATTGTGGGAATTTCTCAAAAATGATTTAGATTGGACCTATCCTTCCTTCTTTTATCTCCAATTGCAAAGCACAATAACCTCTTTTAGAAAAGCAACATATAGATGAAAATATCAGTGGTGGAAAACCTAATTTAAAATGACTATAAAAATAAAACTTATTTCTAGGAGTTATCATCGATAACAGAGCCAGTCAAAGAGTTAGAATGGGACAGTCCGATGGTGGTTCAGGAAAATAAAACAAAGGGTGTGTTAGCACTCCTCCAGATCTCCAAGGCTAAGAAAGAGTCCAGTTGAGGTAACCATAGACCAATCTTTTGACTTGGTAGCTAGCCCTACTAGGCCAGAGAGGGCTCTCTCCAAAGAATCACATCCAAGGGGGATGGATAGATTATGGTTTTAGACTTGATATTGTAGCTCAAGGTTTTGGTTTGATTTGATTGGGGTAGTCACTGAATGAGTGAATTAGGTCAGAGAGTGAACTAGGTCGGGGAAAAATAAAATTAGAGTTGCAAACATCTGATGGGGCAAGATAGGCAAATACTTTAATACTTTGTAATATATTTATGAAATGGTTTAGACTGATGAGGTGATAAAAAGAGCATGGAAGTCATGAATTCTTTTTAAACTGAAGAAATGAAACACAGTATTATAATTTTCCCAAAACAAAGCATAGAAGATGAATTCTACTTATCACACCTTGAAAATCAAACATATTTAGAATTGAAATGGATAATGGATGATACAAAACATTCACACACATGTAACTGAAGAAGAAACAATATCAAAATACCTTTCCATTGGAATCCCACCAAAATAGCTGCAACTCATCCAATATATTCCATGCCAAAGTCTAAAATACTAATACAATATATAATGGAGTCCAACCTATAAAGTGACTGAAAAAGTACATGATATAGGCCTCAAACAAACTCCTCCCAACCATCAATGTTTGAATCCATCAGATAAGGAGTAGTTCCACCAAAATATGAATTGATAGCTAGAGTGTAGGGTGGTCAAAGTGACTCATCCCTAATTACAATGAGTTGATTCATTACACCTCATAGAGTCTATTTACCTAATGTATTTACCCTAGGTAATAGTAAAAAGACTATAGTTACATTTAAATGATCAAATACATAAGTAAAAATTTGATTTCTCAAGAGGAAAATCAAATCTAGAGAAGAATAACGAAAAATTAGGAAACTGGCCAAACACACAGAGTCATCGTTATACTCACTTTTACCTGCCTTCCTGATGTCCAAATTGAGCCCAGGATATCTCTTTGGAAAGCTTATCCTATCTAGGTTCCTGATATGCCTTTATTTGTCAAAATGAGCTTGATTTGACCCTCCAAAATGGATTCTTCAAAGATTGGTCAAACGCCCAACGTGAAGGTGAAAAAGGAGGTAGAACATCGATTTTTTAGCTGTTTTTTCACCATTTGACCTACCAGTTGTGGGAAATAAGACTTGTAAAGTTTTTTTCCTGCATGTCTTCCCTGATCTGAATCTAATGGTTGTCTTCCTTTATCTAAAGAGTGACCCAAACAAAATCGCAAGGTGAATGACATTGCGCCTTTGGCATTCTAGCTGTCAAAAACTGTGTATAATTACTTGAAAAGCACAAAAAAGTTCAAAATTACCCCATAAATTCTCAAAATTGGTGACATGATTGTTGATCATGTGTTTTGTGCATGGAGTGAGGCTTCAACAAGGATGTCTAGCTTCTCTTTCTCTTTTTGGTGAGTTAGGGCTTCAATTTTTGCCTTTGCAGCCTTGAGTTTTTCCCTTATATTCCTTTCCCTGTTGGCATAGTGTTTTGCCATCTTCCTCTGAATTTCATTTTGTTAATTGGATTTTTCTAGGAGATTCTATAAATGATGATTAACATTATCAAGCCAATGCTCTAGGTTCTCATCGATGAGGATGGCAAACTGCTCATTCCATGTGAGCTTATTAGCAAGCTTAGCCTCCTTTTGTTTCTCTAGTTTTAGAGCTCTTTTCAACCGTCTAGTCCTAGGTCTTCTTCTAGGATCTTTATCTTCTCCAGGTTCACCATACCTATCATAGGCCTCATAAAGTAATGCCTTGGATTTTATTTCTTCCCTCTTTTCCTTGATGAGTTGAATCTCCATGACCTCATTTTTGGCCTCAAGCTACTTGTTTTCCTGCTCATAATATGAGATAATGTATTTTGACCTCTGTAGGTTGATATGGCCCCCCGATGAGTGCATCCTTTTCTTTGATGACAATTCTTGTGCTCTCATTGTCATCATGCTCACTTAGGTCAACCAAGTCAAAATCTTGCTCTGTCTCATGGAGGTCCTCCTCCTCATGTTTGATCTCTACCTCTGCCATCTTTTCCTTGCCCTTCTGTACTTGCTTTTCCGATGAAGAGGGCAAGGCCCCTCCTAGTATCTATGGGGAAAACACCTGCCTATGGCCTCTTTGATAAGTGTGTTTCAAATTGTCCAAATCAGCCCCTTTAGACTTGATGGCTGTAACCTGTTCAATTTGCTCCTACTCTCTGATTTCATCTCTTTTAGGTGAGTGAAAATGCTCCTAAAATGGTGATGATGGAGGTGATGGTAGGGTGAATTATTAGAAGAGAATGAATGATCTATGGGTTGAGATGGAGGAATGGAGGTGGAAGTATTAGATAATGAAGGCACATCTTGAACATGTCGAATGGATGGATCAGTAAATATGTCATTGGTAATGAAGGTACTCCATGCAATGTTGAGCTCTTTGAGATGACGAAGGAATATGATTTTAATGAGGGAATGATGAAAGAGACTATTCATTTGATCTTTATACTCTCTTTTTTGGGCAATGTAGGCCATATTTTCAATGCTCCGGAAGAGATAATGAGGTATGTTGAGCATCTTAACCCTTGTGATATGCATGGGTAGTTGAATATGTTAGGTATACAGACTAGAAAACCTTCCTTCACAAGTAAAGTATTTCATGATGATTTTCATCATGGGAACAAATCTATCCAAGAGGTAAGAGAAAGGAAACAACCTCTTTTTATCATTTATGTATCTAGGTTTAATATAGGGCTCCTAGTAATGCTCCTTCAAATAAACCATTTCTCCCCAACATTTGGGATTCCAGTTGCAGTTAATATGATGGCAATGGATACAGTGAAAGTGACACCAACAAGGGTTACCTGGTTGTCATGGATATTGGTGATGAACAGTCTGCTCAATATAGGATGATACTAGACCCTTTGTACTTTCTCACAGGACTCAAAGCATCCTAAATGTTCAAAAGATGTCACAATCATGGGAGATGACATGAGTTCATTAGTATTTCTTGGCTCAAATATGATGATTTTCCCTCCTTTTTTTTACTTCCTCCCCTGTTCTTTCCTCTTCACTAGAACCTCTATTTTATTCATGTGACATGATGTCTTGATTTAAAACCCTAGGAAGATGAAATGATAGTGGAATGTAGGTGTAGGGAGTTAGGGATGGTGTGAAGAAATTCAGGGAGATGAGGGAAGGGATTTATGGTTTAAGGGAAGTAACAAGGAGTGGGAATGTAGAGGGATTTGGAATAGGGAATTTTATTATAGGTTAGGGTTTTTGGGAGCCTAGGCAAAAAGAACACCTAGGTCTTAAGGCTTTGGAAATAGAAGGCTTTGGGAGATAGTGGAATGATACAAGGGTTGGGAAAGGGTTTACTAGCTGTATGGGAAAGGGATAGAAGTATTACGGTGTGAACTTAGGGGTGTGGGAATGAAAGTAGGGTTTGAAAGTTTTAAGACTCAAAGTTTCATTCAAGAGACTTAACCATGAAGTTGTGAAATTTGAAATGAAACAAGGGCATACTTTCAAGGCTACTTACTTGTTGGAGGAAGAGAACAACTGAAATGAAGCTTCAGAAGCAATGGCACTTGCTTTTAGAGGTTGGAGAGCAAGGTCAAATGTGAAGCGTTCGATTGAAATGTGCCCTTCATTGGAAAAAAATGCAACGTTGAACTGAAATGCACAGTGTATAATAGGAATGCGCAGCATAACACTGGAATGCGCAACGTTCAACTGAAACATGCAGCAAAAACTCTGTTTTGCTGGTTTCACTTGCCCAACTCAGACATTTCTCCTTTGTTGAGGTTGTTTGACCAAGAAAAGAGAAAATGAGGGGCAAATGGATGTCTTGAAGGCTTTAAATACTTAATAGCATTTGAATTTATTGATTTATAACCCATTTTCTAATGTTTTGAAAGTGCTTTTGAATGATTGCACTAATACCCTTTACCTTGTGCTTTTTCTTTACAGATTGATCAATTGATATATATTGGGAATGCTTTGACCTTTGAATTTTGGTCTTTTGGCATTATGGAACTGAGTTGAAAGCTTGAGAAAAATCACTTATTAAATATAATAACATAAAATTACATAAATATAAAAAATAGAAACACATCTTTGTTTTTTGGAATAAAATTACAAACTGGAAAGAAATTCATACTTGAAATCAAAATTATAACCTTTGGTAACCATGGTTAGATGCTTACAAATCCTCTTTAACTGAAAAAAGGGATATTATTTAGTTCACTCTCATACTTTGTTGGCCTTCTGCAGTGAAATGGTGTTTTTTGGACCTTAAAAAAATGAAACCTAGAGACCTAATGAAAACCTTGAGTGAGTAGACTTCAGGTGGACTTGACTAACACAAAATTTGATGAAATGAGCCTTGATGGTCAATGTATGCTCAGTAAGACACATGAAGGTGGGCCAACAAATATTGATTTTTTTTTAGAGAGAAGGGATTTTGACATAAGGATACCATCAGTGGGTAAATTGTTTAAATGAGGACCTAGGTGGAATGACAAAAATTTCAGAATGGGACCCTAATATGATATGAAAAGAGGAGTTTTTATCACTAATGGCAGTATGCAAATACTGACTCTAACAGGGTGATATAAGGATCTACGCAGATCTGTGGAAGTTAAATGATGCATGCGTGCATGACCCCTTTCCTATGCCTTTTACAAATGAAGTTCTAGAAAACGTTGGTGGACAAGAGGCTTATTCATTCATAGAAGGATTTTTAGGATATCACCAAATGAAGATTGCATTGAAGGATAAAAGAAATACTACCTTCACTACAGAGTGGGGCTCATTCCAATATACAATTATGCCTTTTGGACTTAAAAATTCCCTTGCAATATTTTCAAGTGTGGTAGTCGCAACATTCAAGGAATTTATTCAAAAGTTTCTAGAGGTCTACTTCGATGTTTGGACAGTCTTCGAGCTGGTTAAGAAACATGTTTCTTGTCTATGCCTAATGTTGGATACATGCAAGAAGTATTAGATTTCCTTGAATTTGAAGAAATGTATTTTCTGTGTACCTTATGGAATATTGTTGGGACATGTCATATGCAAGCATGGATTGATGGTAGACCCTACCAAGATTGTTGTAATTAACAATTTGGATCCACCCATGAATGTAAAACAAGTACACGTAACTTTGGGTCATACAAGGTATTACAGGAAGTTTATAAAGGCATACATGCAGATCAGTGTGCTAAGGGAAAATTTATTGAAAAAGGATATTACAATTTGCTGGGATGATGGCTACCAGAAGAGCTTGGATGTTCTTAAGGAAAAGATGGTTACTGCGCCAATCGTAGTATTCCCAGATGAGAAGAAAGAGTTTCATGTGAACATATATATGTCCTGTATAGCATTGGAAGTTATTTTAACTCAACCAAGTGAAGGAGATATTGACCATCTGATCGCCTTAGTAATTAGGAAACTATCTAAGGTAGAGTGAAACTATTCAACCACAGAACGAGAAGGATTAGCCATGGTCTACACACTACAAAAATTCAGGCATTATCTACTAGGTGCACACTTTAAAATGTATATGGATCATTCTACATTGAAGTACTTGGTCAATAAGATTGTGTTGGGGGGGAAGATATGTAGATGGTTTCTTCTCTTCTAGGAGTATGATTTTGAAATGATAGTTAAGCCAGTTAGGTTAAATGTTAGACCTGATCACCTCTCTAGGATTGAGAATGGATATCGATGAGGGGTTACCTAACGCATAGCTCTTCACTGTCAGTGTTGCTGATGAAAACTTTACAAACATTATTTATTTTTTGTCTACTAGCATAGCTCCTTAAGGATACACAATGCAACAAAATAAGGAACTAGTGGTAAGGGATGCATATTTTTCAATCATTGCAGGACACTTATATAATATTGGACTAGATGAAGTTATGTGCTAATATGTACCTAAGTATGAACAACACAATATTTTGGCTTAAGCACATGGTGGTGTTGCAAGAGGACACTATGCAGGCAAGGCAACTACACAAAATATTTTTTGATCAGGATTATGGTGGCCTAGGGTACATAAATATTCTAAGGAGTACTGCAGTGCATGCGATGTGTGTCAAAGTACTGGAAGACCATCGCGAAGAGATGAATTTCCCTTAAACCCATAGATCATGCTACAAGAATTCGATAAATTGGAAATTGAATTCATTGGAATAATTAATACACCAGGGAAGAAGACAGGTGCAAGTTATATTATCATTGTGACAGACTACTTGACCAGATGGGCAAGGCACAACTTGTGAAGGATTGCAGTGCTGAAACTACTGTGAAGTTTATGTTCGAGTAAATTCTATCACAGTTTAGATGCTTGAATATCTAGATGAGTGACCAAGGTTCGCACTTCTTAAATGAAGCAATTAAGGCGTTAACAGAAGAGTTCTAGATGCACCATCAGAATAGTATGATGTATCATCCCCAGGTGAATGGTACTATCGAATATTTTAATAAAATAATGGAGAATGCCTTAACAAATATCTACAATGTTAATAGGAACGACTGGTATGTGCGCCTACCAGTGGTTCTCTGCGCATATAGGACAAATTATAAGAATTTGGCAGGGAAAATACCGTTCAGATTGGTATATGGACAAGAAGTAATAATGCTAATGGAGTATATAGTTCCCATCTTAAGTATCGCAGCAATAACTGAGATGTTTGATCGTGACTGCATGAAGTAATGTTTAGCAAAACTACTTGCACTGGAGGAGGATCGCTTTCTGGCTGGTTTTCATCAGCAGGTGTAGAAAGCCAGGGAAAAGGCATGGCATGATCGCCACATTAAGCAGCACACTTTTAAGAATGGATATTTGGTCTTAAAGTATGACAGTAAGTTCACAATTTTTTTAGGGAAGTTTAAGATGCATTGGTTGGGACCCTATGTAATCAACGGTATTTCAAAGGGTGGTGCAGTTGAACTCGCAAAGCTAAATGGGTAGTTGTTTCCCAGAAGGATTAATGGAAGTAGATTGAAGGTATACAGGGATGATATCATTCCTGCAAGGCTGTGATGACTATATGACAGTAGGAAAGTTTAGTGCTTCAGGCAGCTAAAATAAAGTGCATGACTATAAACTACTATACGGATCAATGGTTCCGTGGAAGAAGGAGGTCTACGCAATGTTTAGGGAGATGGCGTAGTTGAAGAAAGCTGTGACAATGTAGTTGCACCATAAGGGAGGATCTCACACAATCCACCCAAAATATCGCCGTTGGAGAAGATATAGTTGATTTGATTGCAATTGTTCCATTAAAGGGAGTGGGGGAAGTGTATTTATGGAACATATCTATGGAAATATGCCACCAAATTCACATTTATGAGGAAGATATGGAGCCATTCCCGGTATTTCTAGCACAACGATTAATAGGCATCATGATTGCTACCCCTCCTACACACACCACGACTCCAAAATCGACGAGGTCAAAGCCCACAACTATAGGAGCGACATCAACACTAGTAGAACCAATAGAAGCACCAACAGTGAAGAAGCAGAAGAAACTGCAGAAGCCCTCCATCAGACAGTCACCTAGGAAGATGACCGCTGAGTAGAGGAGCAAGGCGAAGATGGACAAACTGAACCACTTTTGTGGTTGCCTCCATATATGCCACCAAGAAAGCCGACTGCTAAGGTGACCAAGCACCCTAACGCAGTGAAATTTTCCATTTGTACACCTTTTTTTCCTAAGGATGTTCCCTTTGAAGGAGCGTTGTTGGCGCAGGTACCGTAACTACACATGGATTGGGATTTGGAAGACAGGGCCAAATTCCCTCAATTTTGAGCCCAACAAATACCTAAAAATGGTGTATTATTAGGAGGCGGCTTCACCTGAGTAGAGCCAATGACTTGGGTGGATAGGATTTAGCATGCAGGGTTGTTGAACATGTTGTTTGTACCTCATTTTGGGCACAAAAACATCAATGGAATATGTGTGCACCAGTTGCTAACCTTGGTACACAACGGAGCATTATGGTTGGGGGAGAGGATCCCAATTGACACTATTCTAATCAAAAGGATCACCATGCTGCCATGTGCAGGATTTGACTCTACCAATGCTTTTGTTGGCAAGTCTCAAGAAAACAAGCTTGCAAACCAAGTGAAGAAGGATTTTCATGTTGCTAAGAAGTCACGAGGCTATGTCGTTAGATAGATTTTTTATCAGGCTATCGTATTTTTCACGTCCATTATGGCCGATATAAATTACGAGGAAGTGTCGAACAAACGAAGTGTCAGCCCCAGCCCATTCAGTTGGTTGTGCAGCGTGCTCAAGAGGTACAATTTAATTAGGCCAGCTATCTCTGCCAGGAGTTTTTGGATGATTGTCGTGAGGCCTAGGAAGAGGGGAAATCGTTACACTATGCATGGTTGTTGCTATTAATTTCTTTGATAGCCTGGAGAATCCCCAATGAATCACAGTTCCCTAATGTAGATCCAGACTTGTCTAAAGCTTCCAAGTACACTCCGTTGTGGGCATCCAAGGATCCAATGTGGGTGGTAGAGAATAAACAATTTTGGGTTTTGTTTGAGATGGATCTGCACATCGTGGTCAACCAGAAGTCGTGGCTATCATTGGTGTTATTTTCTCAATACCGTGGAGTCAAGAACTTCAAAGTAGATTTCCACAAAGTAAATATACATGTGAAGAAAGATGCATAGGGAATACGGTATGAGTTTCCCTATTTGGTCACAAAGCAGGAAATTTTTTTCGTAGTCTCTAAATGGTCAAGTGTGTGGCTGGACTAGAGCAAGGTAGCTGAAGGAGACTAGGCAAGGACCAACAAAAAATAAAGTACACTGAAGGAAGACCCAAATAAGGTACCTCAGAAGGTCATTGTGGACCATGGGAAGAATACCACACAAGAGGTAGAGTGAGTAGACGAAGAAGAGCTAGACATGAAGGAGCCAGTGTAGGGTGGAGCAAACCCTTTGAAGGAGACATAAGACATTGAGTCTCCCTTCATAATAAATAAGAGGAAGAAACCCACCGTTGGCAGTGCATGCAAGAAGCACAAGTCTAACAAGACTTCCAACCTTGAGTCGATGGTCCACATTGAGGGGGACATCGATGAGATGTGGGGACACTTTGAGGATCAGTACAACTTAGTATTGTTATAGGTCCAACAGGGCCTCAAAGAGCTCAAAATTCAAGTGAGCATGATTCAAGCGAGCATGGTTCAATCGAGTGTGGCAACGACCAGTGCAACACCAACATTGCCTTCAATGTTGATGGTCACCACAGAGATCCGCATAGTCCTTATTCTAGGATGGTCGTTGCACTTTCATACCATACTAGATCAGGCAGCGACCCTATATGGAAGGAACTCAAAGCTAAACTTAGCAGTGTTTCCCATTCAGGCATTACATGAACTCCACCAGGGAGTATTTTTTGAATTGAAAATTTGAGAAGAGTGGGCACTCTTCTTGATTAAGGACATAAAAATCCATAACAAACAGTTAGTTAAGGAAGCTGCCAGAGTGATGCAAGATAGAGACGTAGCTGCTATGGGCAAGCAGGAGTTGGAGGACTCCATCACTCAGACTTGCATTAAGATGTCGGAGCTCTTCATACAAACTAATGCAACTTCCAAAGAGAGGCTCCAAAAGCTGGTAGCCATGGTGAAGGAGTCTCAACAAGAATGTAGCCTTGGGCCGACTAAGATAGTCAACTCTCTTAGTATCTTGAGAGTAAAATAAAAGGAATGCAACAGACCATTGGATTGGTAGTCGAGGGCCCAAATATTGAGAATTTGTTCGAAGAGGTTTGGCAGGCCATCGTGTAGTGCACAACAGAGCTTCAAGCATTGAAGCTAGAATTCAGCGGCCTCAAAGTGCACACTGAGGACGTACCAGTAGAGTGACTCGGGACAAGTCACATATTTGTGTTGGGGGCCTATTGGGATGAGGGCCCCCGTGTTATAGACATATTTTGTCACTAAAACCCCAACCACATATGTCCATAAACCAAGGGCTTCTAAGTCCCTAAAATTGTTGTTTCATACCCTAAAGGAGCAAGGTCAGCTGATTACATCATCTCCCAGAAGTTCTCCATGAAAAACTAGTCAAAATTGGACCATCTCACTTGCTCCATGGTCAGGGTGCGATGCATCTCACCTAATACACACGGGAAGTGTGATGCATACTAAAAATTCCTTCAATAGGGTGTGATGAGCGAGAATAGACAAATGGCAGAGACAATTTTCTAAGTGGATGATCAAGGAATCTTCTAGAAACTTCTCATATGACACTTGCCTCTCAGAATTCGCCCAGGAAAGAGTAAGAGATCAATGAAATCTCGAAGTGGAGCCAAAAACTATCAGTGGAATGACACTAATCAAAAACCCAGAGCTGACTCACACCTCTGCAAATATCTATATATGGATCCCTCATCCTAGAGATCCAGAGGTAAGAGGCTGGAATCTTGTATCTTGTAAGGAAGTGTTTTTGGTTTCTTTGTGGAACATCATAGTGTTAGGTGATCTAAGATTTTCATGAGGTGAAGAAGGGCATTCATGCTAGTAGGATGACGCTGGGTCAGATCAATGGGTTGTAATCCTCTCTTCTACTTTCTATCAATAAAGCTATTTGAGTTTTCCTCCACATTCTTGTATGTTTGAGTTGATATATGCATTTGTGTGGTCAATATATATCTGGTCCTATATTGTTTATGATTATAGATCTCTATGCTTTGATAGTATTATGCTACTTTGACTTTACAGGTGCTCTTTGGAGCGGGGTAAGCAAGGGAGAATCAGCAAAGATCTGTCAAAGTGGAGAGGAAACAAGCAAGGAGCCAAGCGAAAGACTGAGGTTGGTACTCTCTGCTTCTCTCTCATCTACTTCTGATAAAGGAAATCGCAAGTAAATTTAGTTTTTTTGTTTCTAAGATAGCTACCCGTCTTAGTGGGACTAGCAGCTCTGAATGGACACTAGATTTCCTGATAACAAAATGGCGACTCCACGAGGGAGCATATAGCTTGTTTTCTTATTGTTACACAGTAATTTGTCACTGTCTCCCTGTCAGTCTCCCTACTGTGTTATAAAATCAAATCCATCATGCTCATGCTCTCTGAATTGGCCAAATGACCCTCTTTGCCAAAGTTTATTTGGTCATCGCGACTGTTATTGAAATAACCGCGCTGACTGGCGGCTTCTAGTGCAACTGATGCGCTACCAGTGCGGAAGCACACGGGTTTTCCACGCTGGTCGAATTTCATAGACAGCGCATCCACTGTTTGTGTTAAGTCGCGCTGACATAGTCTCCTCCATTATCAAGACGCGACATCAACACTCCATTCCAGTTATAAACCCGCGCTGATCTTGTTTGGGCGAGTTTGTTCTAACAGCCAGCCTTCCAGATGACTCCAGACCTGGTTGTTGGCCTTGTGAATGCCGCCCTCCCTTCTATGGCATGTCTGTTCGTCATATGAGCCACCTTTCTTGGAGATAAGCTCATCCTTCCACCATTCATGGAGACTCCTCCTATATAAGCCTCCACCATTGCCATGAGCAGCTAGTTTTTGGAACATATAGCTTGGACATAGAGGAATTCATAGTTCTTTAGTGTTGCTCTTAATAGGCAGTTGGTGTGTTAAAGTGTGGATTGCTAGAGAGCTTAAGGAAGGTTGTGAAGTCTTGTTGCCTTGTGTGAGAGAGAGAGTTGTTTGTCTTGGGAGATCTACCTCCAAGGGTGAATGCTTATGAGACTTGCTGGCTGGACCCTCTTAAGAAGGACTCAGCGTCAGAACATTGGTTGTACCTTTCTCTATTTTTGATTAATAAAAGATAGATGACTACTGTTATGGTTCCATTCTCATTTGTCTTATAATGGTTAATGTGAATTCCATCCTTTCTGACTGATGTATAGTTGCTTTTACTAGATTTTACGCTTGTGTTTGTCTTCTCTTTGCTTGTGAAGGTGTCCGCCCACGAGGATAGTGGAGGATCGTGACTGGCCGGAGTGAAGGAGCGAGAGTGGCATCTCTTCATCAAACATAGCACTGGAATACAAGTAGGTGTTCATTACCCACTTTGTAATTGCAACTAGGAGCTTGCATAGTAGCATTGATTGATTGTTGCTAGACCCGTTCTAGGCTAGTAGGGATCGCCTCTATCCATAGAGGGGATTTACCTCTCCAACAATTTTGCGACTCCGCTGGGGACGTTGCTTGTGTCTCTTGTTGTTCATCCTTGTTTTTGAGTTTGATTGTTATTCTCTTGTCAAATATTGGGGATTATTTCTTTGCTTCTAGATTTCTTGGTCCACTCTGGGAAATGCCTTAATTGTTTTAAAAGCTATAACCTTGGTCTGGGAGCTTTTGGTTTGATTCTGCCTATTTTTTAGCCTCAGCGCAGTTTATATCAGAACAGTCGCGCTGACGTCGTGCATCTGTTTCTTTGACTTCACTGTCATCGCGCTTGTACTTTTAACAGTCACGCTGACCTTGATTTCGAGCCAGCGTGCTTAAGCCGTGTGCTTCCGCGCTGACAGCGGAAAGTTTCTACGCGTGTTGTCTGGTCAACGCCCAGTTGCTGAGGGTCACTCGCGCTGATCTTGTAGAATTGAATTTTGTTCAATTTTGTCTCCTAAGCCTGTTGGTTTGATTATCCCCTGCTCTTTCCACCTGGTTTATGACTTGATTTCTGTTGTCTGAGCTTTGAGATACTTGCTTGCGAAGTCTTGTTCCACAAGGGTTCGTTTATTGCTTGCTTTTCGGTTTTGCAAAACCTTCCTCTTCGCTTTCGCTGCTTGGTTGTATTTTGCCATGACTTTTATAGTTGCTGGAATGTGTTAAGTACCTGTTTGATTGGTTTAACTCCCATCCTCCGGGTGTTTTCTTTTCTCTATTGATTTCGCACCCTAGCCCTAGGGCATCTAGTGGTCATGTGTGTGTGTCAAGCCTTCCGTGGGATCTTGTTTTCTCGTTTGACCAGCCAACTTTAGATTTGCTTTTTACACTTGCTCAGTGATTGTTGAAGTGTTTTTGGTTGTTTTCCAAGCGATTTGATTCCTCCTTGTTTGAATTCATTTTTGTCTTGCTGAGCTTAGATCACATAGCTCATACAAGCCTTAGTTTTTCCTTTGATTTGGAAAACTGTTTTGGTGTCTTGGGAACTTTGTTGTGTTTTCATTGAGTGATTTTATTCCTGTTGCTCAGTGTTGTTGTCTCTCAAAATTCATTTTAAATGCTTTGTGCCATTGAAAAAATCAAACTAATATCTTTTGCATTCAATAGTTAAAAGGGAAAAATAACATTTTGTTGATTTGTATTTTCAAAAGAAAAGTTTCGTTTCCTTGCCATTAGTTGCATTAGATTGTTTGATTGCTTGTGTTCATTTTGTTTGATTGAAAAATTCCTAACCTTCTCATAGTTAGAATTCATCGAACGAAATGGTATTCTTTAGCATGTAGTTTGCATCTAAGTAATTGTGAGAGATCACACAGTAGGGCCTGAAATCAAAACTTAATTCAAAATCAACCATAAAATAAACCGAATTTACTTAAAAAAACATTGGAACTTAACGCAAATATCTAGAGGTCTAGGCTAGAGACGTGCTCCAGCGTCGTTAAACCTAGTCACTCTTGTTTTCGCATTAAGGTTGAGTGATTCCTCCAAGTGTGATTCAATTGTGGTCTAGCACGGATTTGGGCTCCCACGTATTGTCGCGTATATATGGGGAGACTCCACTAGGTTTGCATCCTTTATCCATAGGAAGCCGAGTCTGCCGCCTTGTGAGCCGTAACGCACCGAACACATCATTCGGGAAGATTGACTGCAGTACGGAAAGTCCTTGGTTTTCATACAATTGCCAAGGTGTATAAGCAGTTTTACGAATTGCTTGGTAAACCCTTTGCCTAGAATCTCCAGAGCATTCACTTTTGATCCTTTTCAGACTCCCTAAAAGAAAAGGTGTAAGTGAGCGTCTTGTCACTTCGTGCTCATTAAACATTCGAAGGATACTAGAGTCATCTTTTCGTCCTTTTCTCGACTCTTGAAACATGAAAAGGTCAAGCTCAGTTCCTGTGTCTTAAAAATTTATTCGGCCGCGATAACATTACCTGGTTAGATCTTGTGTGCGTTTAGTTTTGAGTAGGGTCTCTTATCGTTAGCTTGCTTAGGGTCTTTGTTTGATCATCCTGGCGGATCCATCAACTCCGTCTCCTGTCTCAAGTGACCAAGGGTCTCCATCTTCTGTTGCCCCTGAAACACCGGTTTGTGACGCTCTTCCCATTGTTCTGAGCATCCAACCGTTGAATTCTCGAGCTCCAGAGGACGATTTCTACGAATTTTCTTGGAACCCTATTTTGGAGCCCTCTGAAGAGTATTTTCCCACCACTCTTGTCGGTGTCACATCTCTGATGGCTTCTTCTGATATGGGCGACACTTCTCCTGTGTCGAGTGGGCCGTCTGTCATGTCGAGTATAGATACTCCCATTTTGGCGACATCCCCCATCATCTCTACACCCTACACCGTTACACCTTTGGGTATCACGGTGCCGACGCACTATAGATCCTTGAGGGATGCTATGAACTCTGTAGCTTCCTCTTCTGTTTGGGATCAAAACATCGTCCCTACCACAGGACCGTTTGTTTCCCAAGTCCACCATACTGCTGTTACAACAGTCCCAACCAACCCGACCGTTTGTGTCGCGGCGTCAACTCCAGTTGTTAGTGCCGTCACAGCATCATCTGCTGTCACTTCTGCTGCAGGCCCGTCTCGAGGTCCAGCGCAAAGTGGTCAATCGACACATACTCCTAGAGTTGTGCACCCCGCAAGTGGTGCTCCTCCTGCTTCCGATCATATGATGGCAAAGGAGGCATATTTTCAGTACTTGCGTAATGTCCAGAACCCAGATGGGCAAGGCCCGTATTATGATCCTGAGAATCATTACTTGTTTACCTCCTTGCCTGAAGTGCCTTATGATGAGGTTTCTGTTCCGTTGAACGTGGCTTGGGGTACCACCGGGTATGGTGGTGGCCAGTACCATCAGGGACAAGGACAGCAAGGACCACCCTACCAGGGTCAACAACCCTACTCGCAGCCTAATCATGGGCAGCAGTATGCTGGCCAAAATTACCCAAGTCAACAGGGAGGCCCACAAGGACAACCCAATAAGGGACAACCTTTGGTCTCTAGTGGTCCGGCTTTTACATATCTTGGGCAACCTTTTGGAAACCCGGGACAACCCAACGCTCAACAGGGTCAACCCGGTACCCAGCAAGGCTACCCTTCGGGGCAACCTTATGGGAACCAGGGACAACCTTATGGTCAGCAAGGTCAACCCGGAAACCAGCAAGGCAACCCTTCTGGGCAAGGGGGCCAGCCTTACGTGCAGTAAGGCCAGCCTACCACTCAGCAACCATCTGGTCAACAAGGACAATCCTCAATTGCGCAAGGGCAGCCCCTCACTCAGCAAGCTCGACCTTCTGGGCGAATAGGGCCGTCTCAAATCCAACCAGGACAACCTTCTAGCCAGACGGCTCAGCATGCAGGTGGGTACCAATCCCGGCCTCCTCATTCAGGTGGGTATCAATCCCAGCATCCGTATTCAGGTGGGTATCAATCCCAGCCTTCGTATTCAGGTGGGTACCAATCCCAACCTCCTTATTCAGGTGGGTACCAATCCCAACCTCCTTACTCTGGTGGGTATCAATCCCAGCCTCCGTACTCGGGCGAGTACCAATCCCAGCCTCCTTATTCAGGCGGGTATCAATCCCAACCTCCTTATTTAGGTGGGTATCAATCCCAGCCTCCTTATTCAGGTGGGTATCAGGCCCAGCCTCCTTATTCGGGTGGGTACCAATCCCAACCCCCGCATTCAGGTGGGTATCAATCCCAACCTGGTCATCAAACGTCGCCCGGTTCCCAGGCTCAGTACGGATACCAGCAACCCCAGGGGAAAAATCAATATACCCCGTATCAAAATTACCAACAGCCGCAGGGTAATCCTTATCAAAATTATCAAAGACCTGCTGGCTATTATGGTAACCAATGGGGTGCTGGGGGGCAGAACCAACAACCCGGTTCTGGAAGTAACCCCTACGGTCAAAATCCTTCTGGACAAGGCCCATTTGGACCTGGCCCATCGAGACAAGGGCAATGGGGGCAACCAGGAACTGGATGGAATTTTGGTTCTACCTCGTATTCTGGTTCTACCTCGTATCCGGGACAAATGTCCTTTAATCCGCAGCTACCATTTCTAGCGACGTTGGAACTGCCCGATGTGTCGAAGTTAACGAATGATCCCATTCTTCACAATCCACAATGGCCACCAGTTCCAACTAAGATACCTAGTGACTGTCCCAAATTTGACGGGAAAGCCGGGGAGGACCCTCAAGCTCATGTGATGACATATCACTTATGGTGTTCGTCCAATTCATGGCTCGATGATTCGATTCGGCTTCGCCTCTTTCAAAGTACCCTCACTGGTTCAATAGCTAAATGGTATATTGAATTGACCCGCGCGTCATTTCAAGATTTCAATTCGTTGGCCATGGCATTCCTGACTCACTTTCAGTTACCCATTCGGTACGAGACACGGACTCGCCTCCTCACGTCTCTTAAGCAGGATACTGCTACACATATCTCCGATCATATTCATGAATGGAGAAGACGTCGCAGGTTGATCAAGTTCTGGATTCCTGATCAACTCCTCACCGATTGGTTCAAGACTTCCTTTGTCCCTAAGATTGCACGAGACATTGCTATGGGAGCCTGTGTAACTGAAGAGCAAGCGATCACGCGCGCTCAGTACCTAGACTTAGTTTACTCTCAGTCTGGTACTTTGTATGAGTACTTGCCAGACGCCCCCAAGCCCGGTACATCCAAGGCTTCGCCCAAGCCATCTGTTGATGGAGTCATTGGCTCTGTAAACCAGGCCTCTAAAAAATCATTGAACCCTGGGAAGCAAAAGTCAAGTGCATCCAACGAAAACACTTCTCAGGGTGTTTTAAATTCTGGTAACACTTCCGAGGTCAATGCCATCCAGTCCACCACAGCGGGCAAGGCCTCGAAAGGAAAGAAAAAGGAAAAGGGGAAAGGGAAAAATAAATCTGAGCAACCCAAACAAGAATCCTGTAAACCTCCAGCCGAGGAAGGAGCTAAACGCAAACCCAAGTATCCTTGCCTCATTTGTGAGGAGGATCACTACACTAAGGACTGCCCTAGGCGGTCCGAAGTTAGTCGTTTGTTGAAAGGTGCTCTTGGGGTCCCTGCGGTTCTAAAAGAAACCTTTCCCTCTCAGAAAACCCAAATGGTGGCTGACCCCTCTTCTTCTTCTCCCTTCGGTTCCCAGGTCTTCATGGTTGGAACTATTCATGTTCATATAACAAATCGAGAAAAGGAGTATCCGTCGTCCACCGGGAAGGAGCCAGAGGTTCCCTCAAGCGCTCCTTCGTCCAGCTCTGGTCCTGTCCATATCGAGAGACCGAGTACTGAGACGACAATCCGACCCCCTCCCAAAGGGGTACTCAGAAGGTCTTCTTATAATCCGAATGCTCGTGCTGCCCAGCACTATAGCATCGTAGAGGACTTAGCGCAGGCTCCGTCTGCTATGTCCGCATTAGAGGTCCTTCAAAGTTGCCCCCCCTAGAGGAAGTCCCTGCTATCGGCCATCGGTGGCATCGACCCAGCGGACTCGGATTTGATTACCTTGGATCTCGAGAGCCATGTTCCTCGACTACCTCATCAGATTGCTTTCCTCATTCAAGTCGTCATCAATTCCAAAACGATCCATCGTACAGTCATTGATGAGGGCGCATCAACCTGCATTATGTCTATTGCATGTTGGAAAGCCATCGGGTCTCCGACGTTGAGTCAGTCTCCAACGACCTTGGAAGGATTCGACGGGAGAGAATCTCAACCGTATGGTATTCTTCAATGACTACCAATTACCTTAGAAGGGAAGAATGTGGAAGTAGAAGTTGAAGTTGTAGACGCAAATCTCACATATAACCTCCTTCTGGGCCGGAGTTGGACATACGCTATGCGTGCCGTGGCCTCATCCCTCTTCCGTGTCATTCGTTTCCCCCATCAGGGGAAAATTGTCATGGTCGACCAACTTTCGTTCTTCGCTTCCTCTTCTGAGGGAAACATACCATTCGTTGAGAATACCTCCATTCCGTTTAAGAGCGTGGGAGTCAGGCCCTTCAAAGAACCCGCCCTTATGGGTGTTTTCTCCCTCCCACCTCCCAACCTCGCCTCGATCTCCATGATCTCGATTCGTTCTGATCCTTGGATCCTCCCCTCCATCGACCAGATAGAATCTTAGGGTGAGGAGATGCCGTTGAGTCCAGCCGAGCTCAACTACATCGAAATTGTTGCTGCATCGACCTCTCATGATCAACCCACCATCACAAGTGGGGCTCTTGACTCAGATGATTTCCCCCCCTGGTTAGGAGAATACACCTCCTCGGATCCATTGAAGGAAATATTTCCTTCCGATGAGGCTATTATAGAGACTATGTCTCTGGATGAACGTCCGTGGTTTCCTCTTCACCACCATTCCTCCTTTCTCCCTACCTTTCGGGAAACACTGCTTTGTCTCGAGCAGTTTGCTTCATGTTTCCCTTCTCAACCCCTTCAGACGCCCATTCAGATTTATCATACATCGTCCGAAGGGAATTTAGGGAACATCACGCAGACGCAACCAATCGACATCTCTGTTAAGCCAGGGATTGTCGAGAACATTTACATAGGAGTCACCTGCACTCCTAAGGAGATTCAGGTTTATATTGCACTTTTCCGCGAATTTCGCGATGTCTTTGCATGGTCCTACGAAGAAATGCCCGATATTGATACATCCATAGTAGTGCATGAGATACCAACGTATCCCGGGGCCAAACCTATTCGTCAGCGTTTGCGTCCCGTGCACCCCCGTAAGGCGGCAGCTATCAAAGCAGAGGTTGAAAAACTTCTTAAGGCTGGATTCATTTATCCCATTCCACTGACAGAATGGGTCTCAAATATTGTCCCTGTTGACAAAAAATAGGGCACCATTCGTGTCTGTGTTGATTACCGCGACATTAATAGAGCTTGCCCAAAAGACAACTACCCCACACCATTCATCGATCAACTCATTGACGAGTGTGCGGGCAGCGAAATATATTCTTTTATGGACGGCTTCTCTAGTTACAACCAGATTAATATCGCTCCGGCTGATCAACACAAGACGACCTTCATCTGTCCTTGGGGCACCTTTGCTTACAAAAAGCTCCCCTTCGGCCTTAAAAATGCTGGCGCTACCTTTCAGCGTGCGATGTCTTATGCTTTCCACGATATCAGGCACATCGTACATCCTTATCTGGATGACCTTCCCGCTCATTCAGCTAAGCGCGCGGACCACCCATCGCATCTTCATGAGATCTTTCTTCGTTGTCAAGACTATAATATCCGGTTAAATCCGCACAAATGTGTCTTCTGCGTCGAATCTGGTCGACTTCTCGGGTTTATCGTCTCCCGAGAGGGCATCCATTTGGATCCCCTTAAAGTCGAGGCAATTGTGAATCTTCCTCCCCCTGCTACTTTGCGCCAATTATAGAGTTTGCAAGGGAAAGCTAATTTTCTAAGATGGTTCATCCCAAACTATGCCGAAGTGGCAAAGGGTTTTACTCGGTTACTGAAGCGTGACACCCCATTTCGATGGGATGCCATAGTCGAGGAGTCTTTTGCTCATCTCAAAACTCTCCTAGTTTCCACCCCTTTGTTGCGGCCTCCAAATTACCATTGTGACTATACACTCTATTTGGCCGCTGCCGATACCACTATCGGCATGGTTTTGGTCCAGGGCGACGATGATGGCATCTAGCATGTCATTTATTATCTTATTCGCAACTCACTAGATACAGAGACTCGATATGCATATGTCGAGAAGTTGGCTCTTGCTGCGGTTTGCGCCGTCCAACGCTTCCGTCACTACATTCTGTTGCGTACTACGACGGTGATTTTAGATTGTAACCCCATGACCTACATTCTTTCACGACAATTGTTGGGGGAAAAATACTCAAAGTGGATCGTAATCCTCCAAGAGTTTGACTTGGAATTTACTGCGGCCAAGTCCAAGAAATCACTCGTTTTTGCTGAACTTTTGTGCTCCTTGCCATCTGCCGCTACTTCCTCGCAGATAGAGGAGTCTATTCCAGATGAAACTCTTTTCCTTATCAGCACCCTCGATCCATGGTATGGGGACATAATTGTCTATTTGCAGACGTCCTCCTTCCGCCCCGAGACCTCAAAAGATGCTCGTCCACGGATTCGTCACCAAGCTCAGCCATATCGCATAGTTGGGGACACCTTGTACCGCCTTGGTGTTGATTCGGTTCTTCGTCGATGCTTACCTTCGAAGAAGCTGAAAGAGTTCTAAATGACTGCCACTCCGGTGCTTGTGGCGGTCACATGTCTGGATATGCCACCGCACAAAAGATTCTCCATGCTGGCTACTTCTGGCCTTCCATTTTCAAGGACTGCATTCTTTTCGTCTGTCTTGTCACGAATGTCAGATTTACCAGCGGAAGATGCGTGCCCCCGCTGCCCCACTGCACCCCGTTGTGACTGTATTCCCCTTTGCCAAATGGGGCATCGATTATGTGACATGTAACCCTCGCTCGGCCGGGGGGCATGGTTACATCATCGTTGCTGTAGATTACTTTACAAAATGGGCCGAGGCGATGCCCACATTGTCGGAATACGGTCATACGGCGGCGCTGTTTCTTTTCAACCATGTTATTTCTTGGTTCGGGGTTCCACAAGCCATTGTCACTGATCACGGAAAACATTTCCGTAATCATAAGATGGCTGAGTTGACAACCCAACTTGGACTTAGGCATGATAGTTCCTCTCCATACTATCCTCAGGCAAACGGTCAAGTTGAAGCTGTGAACAAAGTCTTGGTCACGATGCTTCAGAGAACTGTTGGCATGCACAAGTCTAGTTGGCATTTGATGTTGTTCTCCGCGTTGTGGGCCTATCGGACCTCCGTGAAGGATGCCACCGGTTTCACCCCTTTTCAGCTAGTATATGGACTGGAGGCAACCCTTCCCATTGAGTGTGAGATTCCTTCACTCAAATTAGTCGTCGAGTTACTTCCTGAGACTACTCCCGTAGAAGAGCGGCTTCTTTACTTGGAACGACTAGACGAGACACGTCGTCTAGCCTCCCTAGCTATCGAAGCTCAAAAGAAGCGAGTGAAAACTCACTTCGATAACTCTGTCAATCCCCGCTCTTTCGTCGAGGGAGATATAGTACTGCTCTATGATCAAGCTAACGATAAGCTGGGAGCAGGAAAACTCAAGCCAATGTGGCATGGGCCCTATATTGTGAAAAGAGTTTTACAAAAAGGTGCCTATGAGCTGATAGATTATGAAGGCAATCCCCTGGACAATCCCCACAATGGGCTGTATCTTAAGAAATATTACGCCTGAGTCCAGGCACTCTTTCTTTTATTTTTTACATGCATATGCTTTTTACAGTGTGTTGTGTGTGTGTGCGTGTTTATTTGATTTTTGTCTTAGTGTGTCGGCGTGATTGCCGCTTATTGTGTCTTTTGCTTCTTGAACAGATGTCTGGATCACCTTACGTTGGTTTCGCTGATGGTGCTTCCCGCAGTACTCGAAATTTGTCATCTGCGGCACGGGTGATCTACGATCCTCATGGTGAGTTAGTAGATATTCATGGCGTGTGTCTGGATTGTACAACCAACAATGTGGCTGAATATAGTGCTGTAATTGAATTATTAGCCGAGGCAATTAACCTCGAAATTCGCTCATTGTTTGTAAACTTAGATTCGCAGCTTGTAGTCCACCAGCTCAACGAACGATATTCCGTCAGAGATCATCGTATTTTAAGGTTGTATTTACGTGTTAAGTTATTGGAAAGAGATTTTGATTACATTGCTTATCATCACATTCCAAGAAGACTTAATGTTGTAACTGATGCATTGGCTAATTATGTATTAGACAGACATTTGCGTAATATGTAAATTAACAAAACATGAGAAGCATAAGGTACAATAAAAACACCATGTATATAT
>APFE030768826.1:27245-78501 GCA_000404065.3 Pinus taeda | reverse complement strand
TTAATTGCAACTAGGAGCTTGCATAGTAGCATTGATTGATTGTTGCTAGACCCGTTCTGGGCTAGTAGGGATCGCCTCTATCCGTAGAGGGGATTTACCTCTCCAACACTTCAGCAACGATAATGCTTTAGGAACTTGTCATTAACAGGTCCTCCAGCATATTATCCTTCATCAATTTCCTGTAGCATATAAGTGTTGTTCCCATGAAAACCAACAATCTGATAAGGACCCTTCCATAAATTCTAAAACTTACCGTGCTTACCCTTTTCCTCAATTCTAGCCTCCCATTTCAACACTTTGTCTTGAATCTAAAAACTATCTTCTTTGATATTTTTATCAAATGCATTCTTAATTCTATTCTGACCATGTTGATGACTGTCATAGACTTCATTTCTCTTCTCTTGCAGGGCTATCAGCTAGTTGATTCTCCTATGAATGGCATTTGGTTCTTCTTCAAGTCCTTGAATTAGTTTCATTACCGGTACTCCAAGTAATGTTGGAAGTACAGCTTCGGTGCTGTAAACTAATTCATATGGAAAAGTCCCAATTGATCTCTTTGTACAAATCCTATTGGCCTATAGTGCATACTTCAATTTTAAATGCCAAGCTTTCTTGTTTTCCTACAACACCTTTTTGATGATCCTTACAATGCTCTTATTTGAAGATTCAACAAGGCCATTTCCTTGCGGATAATAAGCAGTAGAGTGTCCAAGAGTAATGTGATATTGATGAAAAGAATTAATCATTTTCTTGGACTTGAAAGCTTGAGCATTATCTGTTATAATCTTCATTGGGTAGCCAAATCAAGACAATATATTATTTTCTAGAAAAGAAATATTTACTAAATCATTAGATTGCCTTGTTGAAAATGCTTCTATCCATTTGGTGAAGTAATCTGTTGCTGTGAGAATCCAGTGATGATGCCCTGATGAAGGAGGATGAATTTCTCCAATAAAATCCAATCCCCACTACTGGAAAGGCGCTTCCACGTAGATAGGAAACAAAGGCAAAGGCATAAGTTTTCTTCTCCCTTCAAAAATTTGACATTCATGACATGCAACCACCCTTTTGTAAATGTCTCTAAACATAGTTGGCCAAAAATATATGGCTCTAAGGATCTTATTTGTTGTATCTTTCCAATAATGATGGCCTCCTCAATCTCCTTTATGAAATTCTTCAATAACTTTATCAGCTTCTTCTTCAAGGAGACAATTCAGCAAAATTCCTCCTACATCTTTCCAAAACAGATTTTGATCATATACAAAATATCTCAAAGACTTCAGCTTAACAAACCTTGCCTTGGACTTTGTTAGATTGGTGGGAGCTTTATTATGCTGAAGAAAAAAAGCCACATCCTTATACAATTCTGAAATAAGAAATTTCTCATCAATTTGGACCAACTCTTCCTCATTTTCAGAAATTTCTGAGATTTCTGCATTCCGATTTATGTTAAGACAATCCAGATTTGATTGAGTCATTAGCTTTGCCAAGCCTTGTCCCTTCACCAATTTGGTTGGCTTGATATCTATATCATATTCTAGCAATTTTGTAATCAACTTACTCCTTTTTCCATCAGGATCTACTTGAGTTAGGATATCTTTCACCACCATACTTGGAACATGTGCCACAATGTGAGAATGAAGAATGTAAATTCTGAAATCTTTAATGGCTTTCAGTAAGGCATAGGCTTTCTTTTCTAGAACATTGTACTTTAGCTCAGAATTTTTTAATGTCCTACTGAAGAAAGAAATAGGTTGTTTAGTACCTTTCTTTCTTTTTTGTAGCAGAACCCCAACAACTGTATTCTCGGAAGCAAATGTAAAAATAAGAAATTCTTTGGAAAAATCTGGACTAATGAGTACTAGTGCTTGTGTAAGTGCCATCTTGATTTCTTCAAAAGATTTCTTCGCTTCAGCTGTCCACTTAAAATCCACTCCTTTCTTTAACATCCTTGTTATATCCTTGACAATATCAGCAAAATTAGGAATGAAGCGCCTAACAAAATTCACCTTTCCAAGAAAAGATTGGATCTCTTTCCTACTTCTTGGTAGATCTACCTTTCGAATTGCATTAACTCTATTAGGATCAATCCTAATTCCTTCTTCATAAATGATATGACCAAGTAACTTGCCTGATGTTAAAGCAAAGATACTTTTAGTAGGATTAAGAAAGATACCAAATCTTCTACATTTCAGCAGAATTTTCTCAAGGTGCTTCAAATGATCTTCTTCTTTCTTTGAAAAGACTGTGATGTCATCAAGATAAACAACCACTGATTTATCCTTTTCTTCAGCGAAACCAATATCCATTGCTCTTTGAAAGGTGGATCCCGCATTCATGAGACCAAAAGGCATCTTGGCGTACATGAATGTGCCCCATGGTGTTGTGAAGGTTGTCTTCTCCTGATCATCCAGATGCACAAGAATCTGATTGTACCCTGAAAAAGCATCAAGCATGGACATTCTTTGTGAACCAACAATATTTTGCAGGATTGAATCCATCTTGGGAAGAGGATATTTGTCCTTTAATGAAGCCTTATTCAAATTTATGAAATCAATACAAATTCTAATTTCTCCACTCTTCTTTCTAACTGGAACCAAATTTGCAAGCCAATTTGAAAATTTGATTGGAACAATGATTTTAGCATCAAAGAGTTTCTTAATCTCCTTTTCAATCAATGGCATAAGAAGCAGATTAATTCTTCTCAAATTTTGTTTGAAAGGTTTATCATTTTCTTTAATAGGAATAGTATGCTGAATAAGGAAGGATCATACTATTTTAGGTCAGCATAACTCCAAGAAAAAACATCAATAAACCTTTTCATCATCTCAATATACTTGAATTTCATATTAGCTGAAAGAAACTTTGAAATTTTGATCATCTTAGGTAAAGCAGATGTACCCAAGTTGCAGCTTTCTATTTCTTCTTCATCAGCTTGAATCTTTGGCAATTTGAACACATCATTTTGATCAAAGAGATTTTCAAGAGGAATAAGCCCTTTTGTATTGAATTATTCTTCAGCTGTAAGACTTCAGAACTTTCTTTAGACTCAACAAGCATGTTTTCTGATCTACTTGAGTGCTTTCAAATTCTTCTTTAAGTTCAATAAAATTCTTTACCTGCTGATCATCTTCAAAAACTTTCCAATTGGTGATATTATCTGGTATGGCTGGTCCATGACTGACTTCAACTTCATATTTCTCAGAATAATGCATAGGAATAACAAACATACTTGCCGAAATAGCAAGCGAATTAGCAATGGAATTTTGGTCTCTAGTTTTGACAGTGAAAGAATTTGCTTGAACATTTTCCAACATATCTAAAACTAGATTTATGTATGCTCTCATTCTTACATTCTTTGTTTGATAGACACCCTCAACTTGTGTAATAACCAATTCAGAATCTCCAAAAATAGAAATATTCTGAGCCTTCATTCTCACCAAGACTTCTAAGCCCAAAATCAGAGATTCATATTCAGCCATATTATTTGTGCAATCAAAATTCAGTTTGTAAGAGTAAAACTTACTTTCATCACTTGGACTTGTGATCCAAATTCCAGCTCCTGCCCCTTCTTTTCCTGCTGATCCATCAAAGTACAAAAACCACCATCCCTTCATCTCTTTGAATTTTTCATGTTGATTTACTGAGTGATGATTTTCTATTTTTATCTCTTTCGGTCCACCAGCAACTAACTCATTAAAAAGAATGGCAAATGCAAGTTCAATATCAAATGAATAAATAGGAAATATCTGAGGTTTATTATTGATGCTTACCATATAAGCCATCCTAGTCTCCTGATACAATCTCCTTTGTTCACGAAAAACACGAATGGTGGCATAGGTGAGGTCCATTTGCACTGTGCCTTTGATTTTTCTTGCCCATGATCTTGATAGCAACATCCCAAACTTTGGTGGAATGTCAGCCACAATAATTTCCATAACAATTGTCTTTGTTGGGATATGCGTTAGACCAACAATAACATATTTGATTAAACCAATACATGAGAAGCCCCCGAATCCAACATAGTATTATGTAAGGTCATATCATGAATACTAATGCTTACATAAAAAGGAGGAAATTCTTCATTTTGATCATCTTCTAAAGTTGGACCCAAGTATATAATAGGATTATCTTCTTGCACATTTAAGATATTAGAAGCTCCTAGTTATGAATTTAGCATCTCTACAATCTTGCTTCTATATTTATCTACCTTGAGAATCTCACTAAAAGGGACTGATATTTTAATATTTGCAATTTCATTCTCAAGGTTGAAAATAGAAATAGTTTTTTCAGCTTCTTTGATAGGAGGGGGAGGTTGAGTGTCCCTTTTACCAAGTGGAGAATCATCTTTACCTTCAAAAACCTTTGGGGTATCGTTTTTGGCTTCAACATCCTTTGAAACATCTTTCTTAGGCTGTGTTTTGTTTGCAATAATTGGTACATTTTTGTTTCTAATATTATATTGTTTTTGCATTTAAAAGATAGAATGTTGATACCCCTTTAAATAATCTGGAGGCTCTTCCTCTTGCTTGGTCAAACTGGACTCATCATGTTCTTATTTAGTCAAGAAAATTCTTGACATCTCTTCATCAAGACAATGGATAGATTCTTCAAGAACCTTGGGATCATCTTCTTCACCAACCAAATTCTGTTGAAAAGGAGGTCTCATTGGAGGATCAGGCTGTTGATTCCTATTTTCTCTTGGTCTTTGTTGGTTTTGAGGTCTTCTGAATTGAGGGTTTCTAAATTGAGGCTCCTGCTGCACAGGGGGGGCAGAAGTGTTTCCAAGAGCTAACCTATCCATCAACTTCTCCATGGTTTTCATCATTGAATCTGTCCTATCTTCAGGAGTTGAAGAGGAAGGTTTCTCTTCTTCTTTCAATTTAGATTTTCCCATTTTTGATTTTTTGGTAGCTACCATGTTTACTTCTACCTTTATTGCATCATTTCGCATATCGGCAAGTGTGGCAGACTCTCTTTCTCTTAACAAAAGAGAAAAATCAGAATCAAATGCTTCAACATATCTCATTTGTGGTAAGGCTTTTGGAGGTTTCAAGTGAGCTAGGATTGAGTTAAACACTTTATTGAACCTATTTGATAAATTTTGAATGGTTTCATCAAGTGCCCTTCTAATATTGTTGTATTCAATGTGTGCTTGAATTGGATTAGTTCTATTTCCCCATTTCCTTAGAAAACTATCTTCAAATTCTACCCAATTATGAATGCTTCCTAGTGTAAGAGAGTTAAACCATTTTCTAACTTCGCCAATAAAGGTCTATGCAAATAGTCTTAGTTTCACATCCTCATCATCAACTTCCTCTCTATTAGTAAAATCATTAAATTTTTCGACATGTTCTTCTGCTGTAATTTCTTCATCACCACCCCATGTTGGGATTCTTGCAGCATATTTGCTAAGAAGATCATCCAAAACAACAGGGAGTGCAAGTGGAGCATACCTAGTGGGTACAGCCATGAATAGTAGTTATAGCGATAAGAAGGGCAGAGGATGAAGAACCAATATGAGGGGGACTGCTTGGTTTCTGAAAGCCACTAGGAATAACAGAAACAGAAGATGAGGAACTGATACAAAGAGGACTACTTGGGCTCTGCAAACCAATGACAAATGTACTCCAATTTGGAAGAGGTAAACTAGCTTTAGACTTCAGAAAGACTTCAAAAGGATCAAGTTCTTTCAGTTTATCTAAGGCTTCCCTTTCTAACAATAGCTCATAGGTAACCACTTCCCAAAATTCTTCCTTGTCTTCTTGTGAAACTAGGGCTGAAGTATCAATTCCTCTCTTTTGCAGATCTAAGATAATACCAATGAGTTCTTCTTCATTTTCTGATCTAAACAACACCTCATGAATTTTATCATTGACTATTTTGTATTCAGGACTTTTTGAGAATTCAAAGAGAGAAGATTTTGAATAAGATGGAGTACCTAGTATTTCTGAAAATCTTTGACTGCCTCTTGAAACAATGTTGGGATTGTCCATAGGAGTAGGTGGATTGGGGTCAAGATTGCTCCTTGTATATCTCCTTCTTGAAGCCACCTTTAAAACTTTTAAAATGTATGGAGTCACTAAGGTAGATTGTAGCCTCGAAAAGTTATCTGAACTCCTGCTATCTTCAAAAGTTCAACTTCTTGATTTCGAGAATGAGTAATCTTCAGACTCCTGGTAGATGCACCAAAATTTTATCACAAAACACAATCCTGATAGGCTACTAATCAGGAAGACTTTGAGTAACTATTTCAAACCAAACTTTTGGCAGAGGTTTAGCCTCCTCAACCTGAGAGGGCTCTCTCACTAGGTTAGAGATCTGAGTTTAAAGATTAGATGGCTAACTCTAGGAAAAACAAGTGAAAAAGTATAAATGGTTGAACATAATCATTAAACATCCGTTGGGCTTTATGGAGTTAGAATATGTTTCAGTATCACAACAATATTAGCTTAACATGGAAGTGAGAACATCAAGAGTTTTAATATATTAGCAAAACATAACAATAATGTAAGGAACACAGCCTATAAACACATGTAGGAAGTTAAAGCATTATTAATGAATTCTAAGTAACATGTATTCATACCACTGCAAGTGAGTAAATGAAGAAAACCATGAGGAAAATCAAACGTTAAAACTCTCTTCTAAATCCTGAGTACTAAAGCCAAATCTCTCTATTAACATAAAAACATAGTCTCCCACAATGACACAGTATGACTGTTTCTTTTGAAAATTTCCAACCCTTGAGGCATTCCACCTCTTGTCATATATAGAGTTCATTACAATCTTGGATTCCTTCCTCCAACCTGAGGGGAATTCAAATTTTCTTGACTTGACAACTATTCATACGTAAAATAAACTATTAATTACAAGTGATAGTTAACTAACAATCTTAGAGTCCTTTACAATTAGGAGAAAAACTCCTTATTATGCTAGCAACAACCTAGAATATGAAATAAATTTAATCTTTGATAGATATCCCTCCTCCTTAACTTCGACTTTGGTGATGTCTATAACCCCCATACTGACCTTCAATCACCTCTCCTTTGACTGTCCTGAAAACTAGGAAGCTGTCCCCTGCAATGCTGCCTTGGTCTTCAATGATGTTCTTCGAAGCTTCTGCTAGCCATACTATTTCCTTTAATCACATGAAACATATTGAATTAACCATAGGACCCTACTCTTACACTTGTACCAAAACAAAACTCCTTGAAGTTGCCTAAAGAAAGACAAACTAGATGAGCTACGAAATAAACTGTTATTTTCGTAGCGCAAGGCTTAGTTCTTGCATATATCTTTCATTCCTTGAGTTTTTCTTTAATTATGGTTTAAACCTTCTCAAATTATATTCTTACATCTCTGTAGCAGCATCCTTCTAAAAAATAACCCTTTTTTCTTTGAAGATTGATCCAAAAAACAAAACTGCAGCTACAACAGTTTTGTAGCGCATTACGAAACTGCTGTGTAAGTCAAAATACACAGTCTTTTCTCATAAATTATCCTTCTTGGGATTTCTTCATAGCTTTATCTTATGCCAATAGGCCACATATAGTTGACATTATCTATCCATAAAAAACTTCAAAAAGTAACGCCCTAATCAAAATTGTGTTAAAGTTCCATCACTTACTGCCCGGTTCACTTGTGTTGAGGGTGTCCTCCAGATTTGCTCAGTTGAATCTTCAGGTCCTCAATTTGTCTTTTCCTCACTCTGATATTGGTTCTAAGCCTGTCATTAATCCATCTGATGTATCTTGCCTCTTTAATGGCAGGGACAGTCTAGGTGAAGTATTGGGCCTTTCTGCTCACTACTTGAGGTTTTGAATTTGTTTCGTGTTCCCACAGGGCGTTCATTTTGTCGAAGTTGACCTTTTCAATTGCATGTTTTCTTGCCCTCTTCTTAAGTTTGGCGATCTCAAGATTGGAAAGATTTAGTTTCTCCTTGATCTCCTCCAAGTTATATTATTCTTGTTGAGTACCAACTGCCTTGTTCCTGTCATCTTTCTGCATTAGTGATGGTTGCACTACTGGAACTACACGCTCTTCATGGAATTCTGATATCTCCCCTATCTCACTACCTCTTTCTCAGCCTCCTATAACCTCTTGGACTATCTAGTCACAGGCCTTCTTGGCTTAAAAACAAACTCTGAAACCTGGTCATCAAATTGGAGCCTTTTAGAAGATCTGATCCTCTTTGTTTTGCTCTCACATGCTTCCATTAAGTCTGCTTGGACCATAGGGGACTCGTCTATGTCAATGGCCTGAAGAAGATAATTAAAAATACCTTTTGAGGCTGGGCTTTCATCAATGACCACTGTTTTACCCTTTTCCTTGGCTAATTGGCTTCTAGTTACCCTTCTCTGGATTATTTCACCAATGGACTACTCTTGTGCTACTTCCTTGTTTTGAACCTTCTTCTTCTGTGACTTTTGAGGCGTATCTTGAGCAACCAATGGTGTCACTGATTCCTTAACTTGCTTTCTAGCTTTTAGTTTCACAAACCTACTTGACCTAGCTTCTTCATGATGACTTGCTAGTGGTGATGATATTTCCTTAGCCCTAGGGCTAGGTCATGTTTCAAATAGAAATGTAGACCATTCTCTATCTACCTTCTAAAGTTCATTCAAGACAATTAATTGAATTAAGCTATGATGTAACAACAATGTTTCACAAGATTCTTTCTTCAATTGTATTTTATCACACATCTTGCTTAAGCTCTGAAACAGATAGAAAGGTAGGTCTAGAGATATTATCCCAGTGAAATGCAATAGGAGTTTGAAATGATAAGAATACACCTTGTGGTATCTTCCTTCACAGGTGAAATACCTTTGTATGCATGAGAGTAAGTTGGCAAATGAGTCTTTAACATAACTCCTAGGCACTGCGTTAGTTAAATCTGAGTCTATAAATTATGGCTTTAGGAATATCTTGCAGGGTGTCATTTCAAACTTGAAATTCTTAAACCATCTCTCCTGACCTCTAGGAATCTCTATGACTAAAGATATAACCTCAGGAGAAATTGGTAATTCTAATACTCCAATATTTGTATTCAGACCTGTGAAATTGAGAGCAAATTCCTTAGTTACTTGGCTATGTCCTCCCTGTAGTTTTTCATAGAACCTCCAGCAGCCCACTTTTTTGAAGTCTTCCTCAGCTGCTTTATCTTTTGTGAGAGCATCTAAGCCTTTAGGCTTAGTTCTCAAACACCGGCCTGATCTATGATTCTTTTTCTCTTCAGACATTTCTTCTTTGAAATCCCTGTAAAGGAAACCTGGAAGAAACTGCCCTGTTTAGTTTAAGAACTGCCTTGCTTGAATTGGATGAAGAGCTGCCTCGCTTGAAGCCTGCGAAAGAATTCTAGTCTCTACTCACCCTGGGCTTGCTAAATCAATCTTAGGGAAAGCATCAAGTGTTTCCCTTGCATGAATATGACACGAAAATGACCAGGACCAATTCACCCTTACCTTTTCTTTTTGAAATTTGAAATGAGTGCAAACAAATGACCCTTGACGAATCTAATGACGAATATGAATGGCTGAATGTGAGAGGTAAGGTTCATGGACTAACACCTGATGATGAAAATTTAATGGATTCTGGTGGATTTGACAGCTAGATAAGATTTGACATGAATCTCTGATTT
This sequence comes from Pinus taeda, assembly GCA_000404065.3. Lineage (NCBI taxonomy): Eukaryota > Viridiplantae > Streptophyta > Pinopsida > Pinales > Pinaceae > Pinus > Pinus taeda. The sequence goes on along the minus strand of APFE030768826.1, from coordinate 68,864 downwards.
CGTAGTGCATCCAGTGTAAATTCGTGGTTTTGCGCTACAAAAACTCCTAACTACGAATCCCCGATTTCATAGCGCATGTAGTGTATTTTCAGGATTTTGCACTACAAAAACACTTAAACAATTTCATAGCGCATTCAAAATTTAAATTGACCAACTACATGAAACTTTTGGCATGATATGGGATCCATAAAGGGTAAAACAAGGTTGTTGACCTTTATTTGATAATGGAAATGAAACTTTAACACTATGACTTAGGCTCTAAAAAAAACATAAAAATGACTTAACCATGACTAACATAAAGGCTTTGGAACCATACCGGTTGTCCAAAATTTAGAACTTTTTACAGTGATAACAAGTGACTCCCTCAGCCCCTTGATATACAACTTTAAGTTTCAGTAAGGAAGGGCACTTGTCTGTAGAATGATTTTCTTCACAGACTGAACAAACCTCTATAGAGTTCAATGGGCATTCATTCCTAGGATGCCTCCAGGTGCATCTAGGGCAAAAAATGGCCAAAGCCCACTCTGCGTCCTCTTGTTTGCTTTTGATATGCAAGGTATCATTTGCATGGAAGGAGTCTGCAGCATCTCACTCTTGAAGTCTTCCAACATGTTTCCAATCTCTCCTTTAATGGATGAGTTAGAGGAAGAGGTACTGACTATGGGTTGACTCCCCCTACCTTTCTTTCTGGCTGCTCTGGAATGGTTTCTAAAAACAGTCTTTATGACAGTTGGTAGATGTCTCCCCTAGCCAGTAGATGGATTGTTTCTAAAAGATCTTCCTGAATTCCCCTAAGCAGGACCAGCTTCAAAGATTCAGGGTCAAGTGTACACCCGACCCTTTTGTAACTGAGCTAGAACCTCTCTTCATAGTCCTCCAGGGACTCATCACTTCCTATGGTCATTCAGAAAATTTATTCTTTAGTCTATTTTGACCTACAATAGTCTCGATACTTGTTGTTAAAGGCTTGCTGCATTTGATCCCAAGTTGTGATGTTATTTCCAGGTAATCCCATGAACCAGCGCAATGTTGCATCCTTAACAGCAAACCCAAAAAAAAAGTGTTAGGATCTTCTGTAGTCAGACCATGGAAATGAGGTAGGGTGGAAGGGATTATATTCTTCATTTTGGTGTCCCCATTGGTCTCCTGAATGGGAAAGGCACCCTCTATTCTCTCTCCATTCCCCCTAGCATTTATGTTTTCAGCAATTGGCTCCAAAGGAATGTTTTCTTCTTCTTCTTCCCCTATAGGTTCTTCAAATATGTCTTATTGTTCATCTAAGGGTTCTTCTTGATTGCAGCTGCCAAAGAAGAGATAAGGCTGGCTGTGTTAAGAAGTGGGGGTGTTGGGAAATTTTTTTTACTGAGTTATCTCTATTCCTACGAGACATGAAAGGAAATATTTTTGGTTGGTTTTTTTTCCCCACACTGATAGTACCTGCAGAAACTGAAATGGTGATTGAACAAAAAAATTAACTGAAATGAAATTTGCAAAATTGAAGAGGAAAGAAAGGAAATGCAGAACTGAAGGAAAAGAAAGGCTAGTCTACTCTTGCTGAAATGAAATTTGTAGAATTGAAAAGGAAAGCAAGGAAATGCAGAACTGAAGGAAAAGAAAGGACTAGTCTACTTTTGCTGAAATAAACTATTAGCAGAATGTTGCAATAGAAAAATAGAAGAAAGAAGTAATCACAAAATACTTTGATGCTTCCCCGATAACGACGCCAAAAAGTGGTGAGCACCAGTATTATAGCAATAATGCTGCAACTCTTGGGCTACCTACTTTACTCTTATCAACTCGGTAGTTCGTAATAAACTTGGAAGCGTTGATGTTTTATGCACAAGTACTAGTTCTCACTGCACGTTGTCACTTGGTCAGCTGGCACAAGATCACTAGGAGCTCAAGCAAACTTCTATGGATTCTAGAAGAAGCTCTATATGTGATGAAACGAAAGAAATATTACTCTACAGATGCTACTCTAACTGCAAAAAGGAGAAAGACTGAAATCTAAAGCAAACCTAGTACCCTAATTAATCAAGTAATCCAGCTTTTGCAGAAGGCACTATGAAAACCATGAAAAGAATGCCATTACCTACTCAAGGAAGTAAACAACATCTAACTAAGCTATTTCTGGAAGTAAATAAGCAAAAAACATCTTTTGGATTTTTATGTGAATTTGACATGCATGTAATTTATTGTTTGTGAATGTGGCAGTGAATAGGTGGTGTTAGAGGGTGTTTTTGGGACTTAACAGGATGTAGGATGGTGTGGATGGGTCCTAGTAGGTCTTAGGTGGCCTTCCGAAGGCTTTTCCCACACTCGGCCTTCAAACTAAAGCCTACAAAAAAATCTACAGGAGGACACAAGAAATCTACAGGAGGAAAATAGGGCAACTACAGGAGGCCTACAGGAGGAGGTCAAGAGCAGTTTTCACTATTTTGAGCATGTGAGAGTGGGTGGAAAAGGTGGATGGAGGTTGGGATGAGGTGTTAGGGTGCCTAAGGTCTACCGTGAATCAGCAGGAGAGAGGAATATGATTGGGTTTGCTCAAGGAGAGAGGAAGAAGTTCTATGAAAAATGCAAGAAACAAGGGCAGAATTGAGGTGAGGTTTGGGCGACCTGTAGGGCATGGATTAGATGGAGGATGTGATGGCTAATAGGCTGGCCTACTTCTAGAAGAGATTTTCTGCAAAGGAACTGATAGTCAACCAATAAGATCAAACAAGCAATGAAATGAGTGCATCTAGAAAAACAGAGTTTTGCATCAAACTAGTCTAAACTATGATCTATGAAAGGAAATGCTGAGAAATACTGCAAGGAAGGAAAGCATGAAAGAATACTATTATAAATAAATAAGTGAGCATGATGAAGAAGATCTGAAGCAAAGCAAAACTATACTATTAACCAAATAAAAAGCTGCAAACACTAGAAGTCCTATGAATGAGAAAAATCTGTTTTTTTGGGGCAGCAAGAGGGTCTTTGCCTCATATCATGGCCCCAAATTGAGAAAGAGAGGCCAAGGAACTATTGATAGCCTTTTGAATCTTTTCTTTATCACTGCTTAACCTACTATAGAAAGCACAAATGAAAGAAAACTACTGAATCATCAAAAGAAACCTATTCTTACCCATAAAAGAAATACATCTAACAGCAACCTAATCTACAAACTGAAATAAAACATAAAAATACAAGTAAAGAGGAGCTTGGTTGCTTGTATTGGGCCCTAACCTAAGAGCTTAATCCCTCTGAGGTAACTTAGTGCTAGCTCAAAAATTATTCCATCTTTATTATCAAAACAATAACAAGATTACATGAGACTGTCAAAAAATAATAATCTTGAAGTTGGAGTAGAGTTTACATAACAAAAAATACAACAAAAATCCAGCCCTAGTGAGGCCCCAGGCCTCTTTACTTATACAAATGAAGCTACCAATAGCTTCCTTAAAATTAGGGAGGCTTAGATCCCAAAACTTGAGATAATCATTAGTCATCCCCCACTTGCTCACCTGCCTTCTAGTGCATGATCCAACTACTTGTACTCCAAGCTGAATGAAGGGGAATTCGAAGTGAGGAGTAATAAATGAGGGGGATTCCCCCTTATAAGTCGTCTCCTTTTTCCACTTTGAGTTATTGTTTCCATTTTTCCACTAGATCCTTGACTTTGGACTCAAAATTCATCAATAATCTGCATTAAACACATGGTAGACCATATGGCATCATAACTAACTCAACTCACTCCATAAGCATAAATATAATCAGAAAATTATACAATAAGCTAAGGGAATGGTTGATTTGACTAGGTTAGGAGGTAAAATGGGCCCATATAATTACCCATTTATGAGGATCATCACGAAGCAAGCACCTCGAGCATGGTATGAGAGGATCGATAGCTACTTGATGAAGCTAGGATTCACTAGGAGTGAAGCTGATCCTAACCTTTAATTTTAAGGTTGAAGATGATAAACCTCTCATACTAGTGCTGTATGTTGACAACCTCTTCCTAACAGCTTCAGACCCTCTCATTCACAAATGTAAGAGGGAGTTGGCTTCTGAATTTGAGATGAAGGACGTAGGACTGATGCACTATTTCCTAGGACTTGAAGTTTGGCAGAAGCCAGGGGAAATTTTCTTATCTCGAGGAAAATATGTGGTGAAGATTTTGGAAAGATTCGATATGGTGGACTACAAGCCCATAACTACCTTGATGGAGCTTGACTTCAAAAAGTTAAGTGGTAGTGCTGCTGTACCTATTTTACGAAATGCCACCGAGTATTGGCAACTCGTCAGAGCATTAATGTTCTTAGTGAACTCCCATCTAGATATATGCTTTGTAGTCAACACATTAAGTCAACATATGGTTGAACCTCACCACATACATTGGATTGGTGACAAGAATCTGTTAAGATATCTTCATGGAACAATTACTTATGGGTTAAGATACACTACCGAAGATGTGAGACTACTTGGATACACTAATGCTAATTGGGCAGGAAATGTGATGGACTATAAGAGCACTTCTGGGTGTTGTTTCTCCTTGGGATATGCTTCGATATACTAGATAAGTAGGAAGTAGAAGTTGGTGTCTTTGAGCATTGCCGAAGCAGAGTATATTACTGCTAGCATGGCCTCCTATGAGGCAGTCTGGTTGCGAAATCTCTTCAATTAGCTGTTTGGATTTACATTGGATATCACCATGATCCTATGTGACAACTAGAGTGGGATTCGTTTGTCATAGAATCTTGTATTTCATGGTAACTCCAAGCATATCAATATCAAGTACCACTATATTCGAGATATGGTGCAACAAGGAGCAATAAGGCTCCAACATATTGGTACAGATGAACAGGTCTCCGACATTCCGACAAAGCCCCTAGGGAAGGTCAAATTCTTGAATTTCCGAGAACAACTTGGTGTCATTCAAAGACCCTCTGATGAGGGTCCTATATGATGTATTGACCTCTGGGAGCTCCAGGGGGGCGCGGGGTACATCTTGGAGCGACATATGACCACAGGGTGACTCACCATCCCCTGGCGGTGCACTTAGTACAACGTAAGAGGATCAAAATTTCCCCATGACACCCTGTGTCGACTGTGGAACGAGATGATAAGTTCTCTATGGGCCTGGACGATGTGTTCTCCATGGTGATTGTGGACAAGATGATTTTCTCTCTTGTGGCATAGGATGATTCGCTCTCATATGGATAGGATGATTCGCTCTCCTGTGGACAAGATGATTCGCTCTCTTGTGGGACAAGATGATTCGCTCTCTTGTGGGACAGGATGATTCGCTCTCCTGTGGATAGGATTGATTAGTTCTCTTATCGAGGCATCCTACCCATGCAATCCAGGATGCATGGGAAGTACCTCTCATATGATTAATGAACAGGGAAATGAGGATAGGGACCATAGTAGTACTGATGAATGCATCATTGTATCTATCGTACTTCCTATGCTAGGATGACCTTCATTGATCTGGGATCAATGATACTGGTCTGGGACTAGTGGTATGAGTTGTACCCACTATGACACTGACTTCGGGTCGGTTGAGGACTGGTCTGGGACTAGTGGTACACACTCTAAGACTGACTTTGAGTCAGTGGAGGATGGTATGATACATCCTCGATCACTTCTTCTTCTTCATAATTCAAGCAGAGAAGAACAGAGAAGAGCAGAGAAGATAAGCATAAGGCAGAATAGAGCAGAGTGGATCAGGGGTCAAGCTGTACAGGGCAGTGCATTTGATGGATGAATAGTAGTGACAGACAGATGAATTGCTGATGAAGTTCTCCCTAGTTGAGAGGGAGTGTTAAAATTGGAAACTAGGGCCAAACTACATGTGGGTCACCTTATTCATGGCTGATAATATTTTTCCTAGATTCCTCTCATCAAGAGGTGTAGGATTGATCTAAATATCATCAGATTCAGATAAGTATTTATGGAGATATGAATTTATTTTGATTATGGAATAGTTATCAAGCCGACCAGCGACTCATGTAGGCTCAAAAGCCCAATAGACGCATCTATTCATCATCAACATTTGTATATAAATAGAGGAGGTCTTTTCCTCATTTGGACACACAGATCTCATCACATCTCTCCCTCTCCCCTGCATAGAAAAGAGGCTCTTCTCCTACTACGCAGAAAGGGACTCTTCTCTCACACGTGTGGAAGGAAGGACATAGAATTTAGGGCTGCAACTGCAGATCGGAGGTTTGACTAGCATTGACCATCAGACTCTCTCTCATAACTACACTGTAGGTGGAACTGACTCTCCTCAAAAGGCTGTACATTTTGGTGAAGAAATCAAGGCAATCCAACAGTTGGTTTGCAATATATTGTCTGCCCTAGTTTAGGGTTGATCTAGGGTTTGCTACTACTAATGCAAATCAGAATTTTGTACTATTTCTCTCTACTAAATTATTGAAGATAAAAGAATATTTGATCAAAGGGTTTCCCCATATTAGGGTTTGTCCCTGGCTAGCTGCCACATCTTGTGTCTCTTGTCTTGTCTTGTTTTTTGTCGATCATTTAATGTTCTATCTACACTTTAGTTAATGTACATGTGATTGCTAATCTATGGATAATAATAATAAAAATAAGTAAAATACTCTAAGCATAGAACATACCATAACTTAACATGGTATCAGAGCTGAGATGAAGACAAAGCTCGAGCAAGAGCAAGGGCAATCACCGAAGAGAAGATTGGCAAGGCTATCCTAAAAGAACTATGGGGTCCTCAACACTCTTCCCCACTGAAGACAAGATCCATGAGAATTTTGACTATCACGGATGGAAAATGTCTCTTCGTGGACTGTTGTCAAAATGGCCAGTATTATAGGTATTTGTTTGCCTAATTAACTCCGAACCTGGGTCAGGCCCCAACAACCCAACAGGCTAACTTGCGTAGGCTACTCAGGTCGGTTCCATGTCTAGATTTAATTAACTTCAAAAATTCATAACTTTAGAACCGCTTGGAGTTTCGGGGTGTGTAATAGTTCATTGGAAAGGAAACATTATTCTCTTCAAGATGGTGAATGTATCATGGTGATATTATACATCTAAGGAGGTGAAAAATAATTTCTAATGTGACAGGTCATTATTTAGTGCAAAAATATAGGACAACAACATTTTTCCATGGATGAGCTTACTTTTGTTTGGTTTGTTCATCAATGCTCCCAGGCTCATTATTGTCATTATGTCCCCAATATAGTGATGTGTCATCAATTATATGCAACATTTTGTATTTCATCATCATCGTATAGTCTTCCATTAACATGATCATTGGAGGTAAGGATATCTAAGGTTATGGATTCATCAGATCATTAAGACCATCAAAGGTAAGGACATTCATCACATAGGTCATCAAGAGCTCCTAGATCATCAAGGTACACTTGGAACTTATTCATTTGTGACTTGGAATCTTCATCGATGACATTGTAGCATCTCAAGAATATTTTCAATCCTGACCACTTACATATTGACATCAATGACAACCTAGATTAACAATCTCCCCCTTTGTCATTGATGTAAATATTATTTCTCTTCGATCATTCTCTCCCCCTTTGAAATCAATGGCAAATGGGGTGCCCAAATGTTCCCCCTCTCAAGCTGCTTCTTTCCTTCACAAAAATTAGTTCTTCATAGGTGTGTTACTCCCCCTGACATGGTGCTCTTCTTTCTGGCAATGTAGTCCATGATCAATGTACTTAGATTCCTCATGTGATGAGCTAACTCCCCTTGTCTGCACGACCTCCTCTAGCTCATGAAATGTTACCTACTTAGTGATCAAGTGGAAGATATCTTCAATAGTATTCATGGATGAATAAGCGATCATGTTCTTCAATCGAAATGCTCCCGAGAGATAATCTATCAAAGGATGATTGTCCATGTGGCTCATAAAGGATTTCATAGGGCCCATTCACAGATAGCTTCTACAAGAATGCTTAATCATCATAAGCTCCCCCTAACTCTATGCATCATCTTCCTTCTGACAGAGTCTCCCCATAAAATATTTAGATTATCAAAGTTCAGTTCAACAACATGTGTTGTTGGCTAGAGAGTTCAAGAGATTTTTGGATTGTATTTTCTTCCTTCTCCATACTTGTGTAATTTTCTTCTCTAATATTGTTCTAGCTTGAGTAGGTTCCTAAGTCAAATTACAATCACGTGGAATATTTCCAATGTTATGACAATTGAAACACTCTATGTTGTTCATGAATAAGAATTCATGACTTCTTGCAAAATTATTTCTCAGATATTGACGGGGACCATTATATTTATCTTTGAGAAATGCCCTACAATCTTTTTCCATGTGCCCAAAGTTTGTACAATAAGAGAAATAACAAAGAAATATACTCTGGTACCTTGGAGAAGAAGGTTTCCTTGATGTAATTTGAAGTATTTTTTCCTTGGGATCCTTTGATGATAACCATTTCTTCTTGCATCCTTAATACCATTTGCATTTCTTCTTGGAGGAAGGTTTTTTCCATAGTTGTCTTGACTCTCGTCCTTACCTTTGTTGGAACTAGGAGCATCAACATTTCTTCCAGACTTCCTCACATCCTTGTTGTTTGAATCATTAGGGTTTGCACCATTCTTTCTTGAGGATTCACCTTCATAGAAAATACCTTATTTATTGAGAGGAAACCTTTGATTACTTAGGATGTCATCTAGGGTTTGAGAACTTTTGAAGTTCTTACTCAGCAAGTCAACTTCCTTTTCAAGAAAGACAATTTCTTCCTTAATTTTCTTGCATTCTTCATCCTTCTTTGATATAATTAACTCCATTTATTCCTTCATCTTGGTTTCTTAACATGATTTGGCCTTAAGTGAAGTGATTTCTGATTTGAACTTGGTGATGTCATCATCATTTTCTTCTAGTTGGCATATTATGGTGTTTCTCTCCTTTTCTTCTTCATCAACTTGTCCTTCTATGAATTTCAAAGCTTCCATCATCTTCTAAGATCCTTGTGCTTGTTTCATTTCTTCCTCTAGTTGAGATCTAAGGGAGGATACCTCTTCCTTGTATTGAACAGTCTCTGTTTCAAGTTTGTTCAAGCTTTTGTGCCTTTGTTCAAGGTGGCTTGACAAGGTATCTTCCTGTTTCTTTGCCTTATCCATTTGATTTGTCATGAATATGACTTCTTCACGACACTTTCTCTTGTTTTGATGAAATTATTTCTTAATCTTGGCGATCTCCTCATCTCTTTCTTTTACTTGAATCTTTACAAGGTCAACTTCCTTCCTTGTCTTGTCCTGGGCACTAGCTTGTGCTTTCTTCTTAAGTTCCTAATTTTCCTTTTTTGAATTGTTAATCTCTTCCATGGTAGCCATAAGTTTAGTGAGGAGATATTCTTCAAAACCTTTTTTATTCTTTCCATCTTCTAGGTCTTCTTTAGCCTTGATGTTATCACTCTTATCTTCATCTTCCTTGATGGGATTCGGATTTCCTTCTTGTTTTCCATCATTTTATTGACTAGAGATCATTGTCAATGCTCCTTTTGAGTGAAGATAATGAATTTTATCCCATATTCCTTTTGCTGATGAACACTTTTCAAAATTGATCTTCATAGAATCAGGTAGCCCATTCAAGATTTATTTCATTGCTCTTGTATTATGTTCCTTGGATTCTCCATCCATCATGTTATCAGAAATCACTAATTTCTAGACTTTAATGCCTTAAGTCTTTAAGAGATTTTTCATCCTAGTGTCCCATATATCAAATCTTCCATTGAATAATGAAGCCTTCACAAATTGATTGACTTCAATTTCTATGGTTGAGGGAGACACATCTTTAGGAGTATTGGAGACTTTCTTCCTTGACTTTTCCATTTTTTTCTAGTGATAAACCTCCAAGTTGTTAAGCTTTGAGTGAAGGTACTGGCTCTGATTCTAGTTGTTTGAAATATTGAGAGGGGGAGAATCAATATTTCTTTTCAATTGTTACTTTTACCAGTTGGATCATTTATATTTAGAACACAAAATCAACAAAATAAGTAAATTATTTTATTAATATAATACTTATAATGAATCATGTATAATATGGGTTGAGCTCCAACCCTTGATGAAGACACCCAAGCTCCAACTTAGGATGTGCCAAGTACCTACTTGGACTTTAGTGAGGCTCCAAAATCTAGGGCTTTGACCCTATCTTATCCAAGGCACCAACCTCAAGTTTAGGACCACCAACTCTAAGGACACCAATCCTATAGCTTTGCTTTGTCAATATGTTTTAGGTTGTACTTCACTGCTCCCAAACACCTTCTTCAGCAAGCCCTGTCCATCTTCAGCTTCACTATAATATCCATGCAACATCATCAATGAAAACCTTGTAAATTATAAGGTATCACCACTGCACTTCATCGTACCCAAGAAATTCCTCCAAGGTCACCTCATCATGGTATTCAATGGTGTCTCCATGATGTCTCCAATCTAGAATATTCTTCAAGATCTTATTCAATATGCTTCAAAATTCTACTCCAATATATAGTCCAAGAACTGATTCAATATGCTTCAAAAGGCTACTCCAATATATAGTCCACTATGAACTTAAGTCTGCATAATAGATCTTCTACAAGTTGGTCTCACCAATGTCTGAAATATTTTCAATGAATAGTCAAAAAATATGTTGCACCATAAATTCTATAGGATCAGCTTCAATATTATATCCATGATTAGCTATAAGTACTTTTAAATAGGTGCTCCAAGTCATCTTACACAAGTTTGAAGATTGTTCACAAATTTGTCCACAAATCTACTTGAAGCTTTTAGAGAATATTCACAAAAGAAAAAACTATTTTAGATCTTGTTTCAAGTCAATATTCCAAGGATGGGGAATTATCTTCCTTCAGTTTTGATCGCAAGGAAGAATATCAAGAATTATGCCACAGGTCCAAGCTTTTCATGCACAAGATCCAACCACTTTAAAAGGTGTTGACAGAGCCATAGGTACTTCATACCAAAGTCGAGCCTTTCATGATGTATCTGATCTATGGAAAGATTATCATTGTTCAACAGTACAAACTACCACAGTCCAAGTCTGAGATCAGTTATATGAGCTATAGAAGGATTCGAGTTTCAAGGTCAAGGTTTGAAGTCCTATAGCTTGGTCCAAGATTCAGTCTTTAAGTGAACCGAGAAAAATTTATCCTCACAAGTCCGAGACAACCACAAGTTTGAGTTGTAAGTTGTTTAATTCATAGTTTCAACCCAAGAAACCATTCCAAAAATCCTACTTGTTATCCTTGCTTCTTTTGTTGATCACCACCAAAATTTTGAGCCAAAAGAGGTGTCTAAAAACATTTTATATATACACTTTTGTCATCCCTAAACAAATAGTCACATCCCTATTTGGAGTCCGACTTCTGTAGGTTGCTCAGGTCGACTCCATGTCCAGATGATCCAGGAGGATTATGTTGATTCAATTTCACAAATGTTTAGTATCGTCGTCAATTCATTTCAACTTCAACAATTTGACAGTGTTGGTTATGGATCAGGTTGTTCAGGTAATGTATATGGTTTCATGGTGTTTAGTTGATATGGGTTTTTACCCAGCTATCGACTTGTGTTCATCGGTAGTTATGCCAGGATTGGTCGACAACATGTGTCTTGTCATTCAACTCGCAGGTTTTTTTGTCGCCATGGTTTTTTTCGTCCACTCATCAGGTTGATCATCGACATGAGTGTCGTCCGTTGTAGAAGTTCGATATGTCCCAGGGGTGGTTTCATCGATAAGGTTTCTTGGTGAAAATGTCACAATGTGACAATTGGTTTTGATGTGGTTCATTAAAAAGGGACATGAGCGATGGTATTTTAACTAAGATTCAAAACCTATGTTAAAATCTAAAACCTAACCTACCACATTAATACTATGTATCAAACCTAATCGTAAAATCCTAATAAAAATCCAAACTATGTGTTAGACCTATACCTCTCGACCTTTATACATGTCAAAACATTAAAAAAAACAATAAAAAATACAATGGACAGTATTTTAACCACCAAGCTAACCACATGGGCAGTCTGATAGCATCAGAGGTCATGTGACCAAAGTGAGAAAGACTATCGGGGTTAGTATAGACCGCCAACTCTTAAACCGTAGCAAAGAACATGCGAATGGGTTTTGGATTAACCATCGGAGCTAAGCCATCAGTCAACAGTCCTAACTGTAGGGTCATAACCACAGCGAGATCACAGCATGTGAACACCATGTAGTCACCACGGTTAGACCGTAGCAGAAAGGTTAGTGGTAACTGTCGGAGTTAGAGGTGGATATGTGAAAAACATTGCAAGCCACGGTAGGGAGACCACATTAGAACCAACAAACTATTTACCAACCATCATCGTGCATGAGAACAGTCAGGGTGAGTCACCGGAACCGCCTTCCTGGAGGTTACCACAAGCAGTCTATATCACCTGATCACATGCATTGTCCGCGCTTCCTTCACCTAGTTAACTGACCATCAGTGGTCAAGAACTTATTACAAAGTATTTTTAGGTTTTTTTGTTAGAGTTTGGTTCAAAAAACTAATGCGGCCACCATGTAACCTACTTAGGTGTCTCCTTGGCACTAGACAGAGCTCTAAAACACATACTGAAGAAACTAATTCACCTCAAACCTAGCCTAAGGTGGTTTTGATGCATCTACAGGCCTATAAGAGGTAGTTTTCCTTCATTGATAATGGAGAGTGGTTTTTGACTTTTGCTTCCAGATTCTGGAGGTCATAGGTAGTTTTGTTTTCAGTGTTACGGGAGCATCCAGAGTCATAATTGGAATCCATAAGAGGCGTTGGAAATCTTGTTTAGAGGGATATCTTATGACAGTGATCAAAAGTGCCTGCATGCACATTCAGACTGACCAAATCTCTCTGTAATCAACACCTTCCTTTCATTCCTAATAAAAATGGTCACCCAACTTGAAAGCAAACTCAGAGATGTAGTCCATCAGGGATGAACTCTGTCATCAATCTCAACGTCTGGTATCATTGTGTTTTTACTATTTTCACTTCTGTTATGCATATTTATTATGTTTAATTAGTTGTCATAAAGTCTTCTTCTTAAGCAGGTTTCCTCGATTTCTACACTTTCAACTAACATTAAAATCATTAATGGTTAATCAATTCTACATCAGTTTTAGTATATGATCACATTCAGATCATATAATTTGGTATCAGATCAGGTTACGTTTGTAGATTTTTCCATTGAATGTTAACCAGGTCAAAGTCGCAACGAGGAGAAGGAATCCTTGAGTAGATCAATCCAAATATTGGAAAGCAAAAAATTGTTCATAAATCAACCATGTTAGGACTTGATGCAAGTGAAAAAATTGAAACTAAGATGAGTGAAGAACAATTTTAGTAAGCATCCTTGACTATGCAGCAGATGTTGGGAGAATTGTACGAAGACAAGAAGGCGAGAGTTGCAGCTTCTTCAAAGACATTGAAGAAGGACAAAGGTAAAGGAAAGGATAATAAATCTCCTTCACCTCCATTATCGCCATCATCTTCTTCTTATTCTTCTTCCAGTGTAGAAGATGAAATGAAAAAGAAAACTAAGAAAACATCTCTTTTGAAACTTGATGTGAAATTTGAGTTACCTGTTTATGATGTCAGAATGAATCCTGAAAAGATAGATAATTGGATTAAGAAGTTAGAAGTGTATTATGGCATTCAGAACATTTTTAGCATTAAAACTAAAATTCAATTAGCTACACTTAGAATGGAGGGAACAACTTTAATCTGGTGGGAAATTAAAACTCAAATAGATGTAAAGCGTAAAGAAAAGTCATCTCTTCATGGAATAACTTTTAAAAGCTCTTAGGAAACAATTTTATCCTTTAGGGTACATGCAATAAGTTTTTATTGATTAGCAGCGTCTGAGGCAAGGTAAAGGGAAGAGTGTTCAAGAGTTTACTTAGGAGTTCAGAAAGAAAGCATTGGTCCTCGGTATTTCTTTGGATACACATGAAACTTTGTTAAAATACATCAGCAATTTACATTCATATTTGCAGTATACATTATTGATGTTTAATCCTGATGATTTTGATGAAGTATGTGTTCAAGCCATACATATTGAATCAGGTGGTAGACCATTCAAGTTTTCATTGCAGTCATCCAAAGAGTTGGAAACCAAAGATTCCAATGACAATAAGGGGAAGAACATTTCTAAGAGAAAGAAATCAGCGATAGCTCATAAGGAAATACCTACTTGTTCTCATTGCCAGAGAATCAGTCATGATGAATCTAAGTGTTGGAAACTTCATCTAGAACTTAAGACCAAAAATTTCCTTAAGGAGAAGGATGAAAAGAAGGCCATTGCAGCAGTCTAGCAAGATCTAGTTCAGATTTAGGTGATCAAAGGAGGATAACCACCATGGTTACGATAGGTAAAAATTTTGACACTGGTTCAAGTTAAAAAAAATATTGCATCTTATTCAAACATAAATCCTTCAAATGAGGATAAAAGATTTGAACTATTTAACATAAGGATAACTTCTAAGCACACAAAAACAGATACAACGTTTGACAGTGGATCATAGGTGAATCTAATATCCGAATATTTAGTTAAAATTTTGGGTTTGGAAATGTAGAATCATCCAAGACCTTACCCATTAGGATGGCTAAATAAATCAACTCAGATAAAAGTCACCAAACAGTGTCGATTAAGATTTTCCATTATAGCTAATTACATTGATGAAGTGGAATTAGATGTGGTTCCAGTAGACATATGTGGATTTGTCTTAGGATGTCCTTATCTTTATGATCGTGATGCACTATTTTATTGGAGAGAACATAAATATCACCTTAAGAAATATGGGGTTGAATATATTGTCAGGGCACATCAAAACAAAAATCACTTGAATTCATTTAATGTTAATCAGATGAAGCAATTAATAAGTTCAAACAAGAGGTTTGTAATAATGTGTGTAAAGGATAAACATAACAATCAACATGATTCTTGTTTAAGTTATGCAACTCATCTTAAATATGGTTTGGTTAAAGAGAAACCTTTTCAGTTCTATGTAAAAAAAACATCATATTCATAAGCAAGGATTACAACATGAATTACAGTTTCTGCCTAAAGCTCATCTTCCTAATGTCAGAATGAATCAATTCAGTTTAAGTTTGGAACTTAACAGTTGTAGGGATACACATCAATATTGGGGAAAATCAGTGTTCAATTTCTCTTGTATTGTGTTGTCATGTCATGTTTCAAATATTTTTGAAACCTCTTTTCAATTGGAGAGGAAATCTATTTGTTTTCATATCCAAGAATTTTCTAAAGTAGTGTCAAAGTGTCTAAGGGAAACTTATGCATCAGAGGAAATTTCTAAGCAATGGAAAAACCAGTTAATGAATGAAGAAAAAGTGATTCAAACAAATCAACAGCTAACTCCATACTTTCAGAATCAAACTAAGTTGCAACAAATTTCACCTTACAGTTGGATAGGTTCATTGCACCAAGTTCACTTAGTAATCAGGAATCAGGAAAGTATGTTTAATCAAGTAGCTATTTTGATGTCAAGAGTATTTTTTACTGTCTCTGTCATTCCGAAAAATAGGTTATTTATACATGTTGATGGTATCAAACAACATCTAGTAGAGCCTATTTTCAAATATTATGAATCACTAACTCATGGTTCTTCATGGAAAGAATTTAATTTCCATGTTGATAACAAGTTGTTTGCCCATCGTCGCAAGTTGTGTGTACTGCAAATGGATGAAACAGGTCACCAACTCAAAAAATGCCATGGTCAACATCATCAAGGTCATCACTTGCAGGTGATTGATCAAATGTATTGGTACATCACCAGGTCAAGGTGGAAACAGAGTTCTACCCTCATCGACTATTTTTTTAGTCAAAATTTTGTGGTCCAAAATCTTTCAAGTGGAGAGGAATGATCTAGGAGGATTCTGTTGATTCAATTGCATAGGTGTTTAGTGTCATCTTCAATTCAATTCAACTTTGACAGTTTGACAGTGTTGGTTATGGATTAGGTTGTTCAGGTAATGTATATGTTTTCATGGCATTTAGTTGATATGGGTTTGTACCTGGCTTTCGACTTGTGTTCATCGACAGTTCTGCTAGGATTGGTCGATGACATGTGTCTTGTCATTTGACTCGCATGTTTTTGTGTCAACATGGTTTTTTTCCTCCACTTGTTAGGTTGATCATCAACATGGGTGTCGTCCATTGCAGAAGTTCGATATGTCCCAGGGGTGGTTTCGTCGATAAGGTTTCATGGTGTAAATGTCACAATGTGGAAATTGGTTTTGATATGGTTCATTAAAAAGGGACATGAGCTATGGTATTTTAACTAAGATTCAAAACCTATGTTAAAATCTAAAACCTAACCTACCACATTAATACTATGTATCAAAACTAATCCTAAAATCCTAACAAAAATCCAAACTATGTGTTAGGCATATACCTCTCACCCTCTATACATTTCAAAACATTAAAAAAACAATACAAAATGCAATGGATAGTCTTTTAACCGCCAACCAAACTGCTCAGGCAGTCTGACCGCATCAAAGGTCACGTGACCAAAGCAGGAAAGACCGTCAAGGTTAGTATAAACTACCAGCTCTTAAACCATAGTGGAGAACATGTGAATGGGTTTTGGATTAACCGGTGGAGCTAAGCCATCAATTAACAATCCTAATTGTAGGGTCATAACCACAGTGAGATCGGAGCATGTGAACACAGCACAATCACCATGGTTAGACCACAACGGAAAGGTTAGTGGTAACCGTCGGCCTTAGAGGTGGATATGTGAACAATTTTGCAAGCCACAGTGGGGAGACCATGTCAGAACCTTCGGACTATTTGCCGACCATCACTGCTCATGAGAATAGTTATGGTGAGTCACCAGAACCGCTGGCCTTGAGGTTACCACAAGCGGTCTATATTACCTGATCACATGCGTTGTCCGTGCTTCCTCTGCTTGGTTAGCTGACCACTATCAGTTAATAACTTATTACAAAGTATTTTTGGGTTTTTTTGTTAGAGTTTGGTTCAACAAAATAATGCGACCACCATGTAACCTACCTAGGTGTCTCCTTGCCACTAGACCAAGCTCTAAAACACATCATGAAGCAACAAATTCACCTCAAACCTAGCCCAAGCTAGTTGCATCTACAGGCCTATAAGAGGCAGTTTTCCTTCATTGATCAAGGAGAGTGATTTTTGACTTTTGCTTGCAGATTCTAGAGGTCATAGGCAGTTTTGTTTTCAGTGTTACGGGAGCATCCAGAGTCAGAATTGGAATCAATAAGAGGTGTTGGAAAACTGGTTCAGAGGGATATCTGATGAAAGTGATAAAATGTGCCTGTGTGCACATTCTGACTGATCAAATCTCTGTGTAATCAACACATTCCTTTCATTCCTAATAAAAATGGTTGCCCATCTTGAAAGTGGACCCGGAGACGTAGTCCATCAGGGATGAACTCCGTCATCAATCTCATTGTCTAGTATCGCCATTTGTTTACTGTTTTCACTTTTTCTATGCATATTTATTATGTTTAATCAACTATCGTAAAGTCTTCTTCTCAAGCAATTTTCCTTGATTTACGCACGTTCAACTAACATTCAAAACATTAATGGTTAATCAATTCTACATCACTTTTAGTATATGATCACATTCAAATCACTAGATTTAATAAATTAACTTCAAAAATTCATAACTTTCAAACTACTTGGAGTTTCGGGCTGTGTAATAACTCATTGGAAAGGAAAATTTATTCTATTTAATATGGTGAAGGTATCATAGTAAGATTATTCCTCTAAGGAGGTGAAACATAATTTTTAATGTGTCTGGTCGCTATTTAGTGCAAAAATATAAGACAACAACATTTTTCCATGGATGGGCTTTTGATAGATGAGCTTACTTTTGTTTGGTTTCTTCATCAAGGATCCTAGGCTCATAAATGTCATATTATCCCCAACATAGTTATGTGTCATCAATTATATGCAACATGTAGTATTTCATCATCATCATATAGTCTTCCATTATCAAGATCATTAGAGGTAAGGACATCTAAGGCTATGGATTCATAAGATCATCAAGACCATCAAAGGTAAGGATATTCATCACATAGGTCATCAAGAGCTCCTAGATCATCAAGGTACACTTGGAACTTCTTCATTAGTGACTTGGCATCTTCATCAATGACATTGTAGCATCTCAAGAATATTTTCCATCCCGACCACTTCCATATTGACATCAATGGAAACCTAGATTAACAATGCTTTGTGCAGTTTCAGCAGTCAGTGAGATCACTGGCAACCTAGACTGTGCTTTTCATAGTTTCAATAGTCAGTCTCCCAACCTCTCCTAGAGACATCTATGCAATCTTCCCAAGCATCCACCCAGGTGTGTTGCATGTCAGTCCTCAAGTTTCTTTTGTTTTCATCTAACATTTTGCTTGCCATGAGTGTTTCTCTGTCTCCATGCGTCATAGGCATTCATCAATCTCTCAACAATACAAGTACAATGGCTTCCAAGAGAGAAAGTTCAAAGGACACCATTGAGAGCACAACTAGAGATTTGGTCAAGAAAGTGTCTATGAGTTTTCCCATCTATGAACATACTAAGTTTTTCATAGACAAGGAGATCAATATTACATTGTAGGACATCAATGATATCCTTTCAAGAACCTTTGAGGAGAATCTAGAGGACTGCAGAGTCTATGTCAACATACATATCTCTAGCTTGTACCAAGTTTCATGCAGATATCTCACATTTCCATGAGCAGAGATGATCCATTGGATCATCTCTCATACTGATCCAGAGACAATGGTACTGAGAATTATGAGTGGAATATAACTTTCTACCTTCAAGGAAGAGAAATTTCAGGAGATGTATCACTTACCGTAGCCATTGAACATAATGGATGAACTCTTCACCAATCCCAACAGAAATGCGAACTCAAGTGACATCTTGAAGATATGGGTGAGAGAGCCATCTAATTTCAGGATGACGCCCAACCAAGTATACAAGACAAAGACACTCCAGAAGGCTTATCAGTTCTTGGTCATCTTCGCATGTCACTTTTATGGCCAAGAGAGTACAAAAACCTTCCCACAGAGTTGGGTGATTATGGTTGATCAGCTGGAAAATGAACGAAGACCTTTCAATTTGTCTGACGTGTTGGCTCTCCAACTAAAGGGAAGGTAACAAACACTCGGCATCTGTCAAAGGGTCAAGAAACAAAGATCTTCATGTCCACCTATATTCTTGATGCAGTCTATGCCCATCAATAGTTCCCTGGCTTGGGTTAGGCATGTACACCTTCAAAAAACTATGTGCACATCTATTGGAGGTTGTTCTCCGAGTGTAGTTTTCATAGAGTTATACTACAACTATCAAACCACTTCGTCACCCTGGTGTACATGATGATCTTTGAACCGGATCTACCTCACATGTCATAGGCAACAATGGAGACATTGGAACATAGAAGATTGGTATGCCTAACCCCTTGGCACCTTCATCCAGATGTACAATGCAGAGAAGGTTTTGCATGTGTTACCTATGTTTTCCATGGACAAGATGGTCATGCAAAATTTTGCATACCACATCTCGATAGGGTTTTCAACGAGATTTCATAGGAAGAATAAGGCACCTTGGCCCACTCTTCCTTTGCAGATCAAGTTGTATGAGATCTATAGTCTCAAGCATGTTGAGGATGAGACGAAGGAATTCAAGAGATTCACCTTCGGCACCAGAAGTTTCAATCCATATGACGTGTATTTATTAGTTAAGGACCACCGTGCGAGAGTGTATCATCCTTGGTTCCATGGGGCATTTCATTGGCCTGAAGAAGACCCATGGAGTTATTTCTATAACTCCTCAAGGCTTAATTAACTAGTCAGAGTGGTTATAGAATGGTTAGCAGTAGCACTTGAGATAGAATAAACATCAGCAACAACGGAGAGCAGTAGACCTGTGCATAAAAAAGGTAAGAGGAATACTACTAACAGAGTAGAGGTGGACCAAAGCTGCAAGTTCAAGGAAGATCAACTTGTAATGAGATAATCTTTGGAGATTGAGGCAAAGAAGTGACAGTGCAACAAAAGGATTGCACAAAGAAAGAGGGAGAATCATAAATTGGAGGAGGTAGAGAAGAAGTTTTAGGAGGTGAAACAAAAACAAAGGGAAGAACAAAAGTTGCACAGAAGGGAGAAGGAAGTGCAATAGGAACAGGAAAAATAGAAAGCATAGTGTGCACAAATTGATGAAAGTGTGCAAATGTAAGCTATTGACTCATCACAGTTGGCAAATAGAAAATAGGGTGAGCAGTCGTAGGAACATGACTTTGCTCAGGAGATTGAATAGACATTGGAGCAGATGAACACACATGTGTTTTAACGAGAACAAGATAAGGATACATACCTCATGACCAAGGAACTAGAGGTCAATCCATAAGATTCACCAGATTCAGGAGCAGAGCAAGTCCTAAGTAATGAAGGAGACACTGAAATCCTTGAGGATAATATCGAAGCAGATGTTCACAACACACAGTTGTGTAGTTGCACAGAGTGCCCACTCTAGACATCCATGCATCTCCTGCGCATTTTCAAGAATGAGTGATTGTTTCTGATGTGCACAGACATCTAGATGCATTGGTCGTGCTACAAAGGCATATTCTGGAGCCACCAGCTTGTTAGCACAGTAATTTTTTGAGGTTGCAGAAGAAAATCACCAAGGTAACCACAAACCAACTTTGGAAGTTGGAATCTAGCCCTGCCAAATTCAGAGAGTGCTCTCTCTGTAAGATTTAACCTTTTTTGATTGAATATTAGGCTAGTAATGAAGTTTGGGGTTTGATTTGTATTTGAGTGGTTGAATGATTACTAGATTTCCAATGGGTTATGGAGTCTGTTACATAAAATATAGATTAACTATATTATCTATAGATAGATCTCAAAAGGCAAGGTAGCTAAACTGACTAGATACTTTAAAGTTTTTGAAATGGAGAAGAAGAATCGAATAAGGTTCACTTCAAAATATAGAGCATTGTTATATATTCAAAGATCAAAAGAAAACATAGAAATTATTCATAGCCAGGTGTAAAGTGTAGATTTAAAAAAATTCTGCCCTTTATTTATCTATTGAATAATTTACATTTGAAAACAAATATTTGCTATGAATAGAGAGACATAAACACATAAAACAGATAGATGTACTTCACCAACAACTTGACATGTGAATCCTGTGAAAGAGCATCTATATTACTTGGAAAATCTGTTGATGCTTCAAAAAATATATAATATTGTTTCTTCGTAGAAAACCCAACCTGTATCACTTCAACAATTGAAGTATTTATAACTAATTTACAAAATTGTCCTGTCAGGATGACAAAGATGTATCTACAAAATAATAGGACTGAATCATGCTAACTTATTACAATCAAATTAGGGAAATCAATTTGTCTGAAGTGGTGGCACTCAAATGAAGGAATAACTGGCTATCTCGCCCTAAAATATTGTATGTGTTGTAATGCAACGTTGTGCCACCGAAATTACCTTTTAATATAGTAACTCAAAGAATTTATATGAGTGCTATTCGCTTTAGATATTCATCTTCATCAACTTCCTATACACTTTTTCAACTTCAGTATGCCTGGCAAATGTCAGTCGGGTGATGAACAAGTTCAGAATTGCATACTGAATGTCAAGATCATATGACAGTGCTTCCAGGAATTCCTTTCCTGTCATGTTGAGTCTTCCGGCTATAAATTTTGAACTATCTCTTGCCTTGTTCATAATCTACTCATTGTAATCTGACCACGTGATGAGCTTGTCGTTAATCACTAACAGGTTTGGAAGTCCTCTCTTGTAGAGAGGCTCCAACTTGGAAAAGAATCTTTGTATACCTATGTTCATGTTTTGACCGTTCTCTTCCATTTGTCTCATTAGATTCCTTTTAGTCTGTACTTTCCTAACTTCCAAAATTGTTTCAGTCTTGTCTTCAATTTCTAATTCTTCCAATTCTAGACTATTCTTGGAATTTGGAAATTTGATAAGCTCAGTGGCTTCATTTGGTTTATCTCCTATCTGCTTTTTGATATGCTCAATGGCTTCATTTGACCTTTCAATAAGCTTGTGTTTTTCAAAAATGATTTGGATTGAAGGCCAAATTTCTCCCATATCTTCATTAATCCTTTTCCAGATAGTTTCCTTCACCTTTGCTGATCTATTTCCCATGGTGCAGTATTTTTCCATTTTATGCAATCTTTGGGACAATGTTTGGGACTTCTGTGTTTTTGTCAAGTAAGCATTTTCAAACCTTGTACTCTGCTCCTATAAACTCTTTATCTCTAGTTTCAGAATTTTTAGCCCCTCTTCCTGTATAGACATGTTTTCCATAGATTGAGCTAACTTAACTGAGTCATCTACAACTGATGTGGGAAGCACAGTAGAAGAAAATGTTCCTACTACCGTGGCTGCTATAGGGACAACTGTTTGTAGTAGAAATGCAATGGGAACTACATCAAGAGGAACAACTACAAGTTGTGAACTATGTTCCTTCTCTTTCATCAGTTTATCCATTTCTGCTTCCATTTCTTTGATTTGGGCACCTTGTTCCAATAAAATATTTAGCATCTCTTCCTTTTGTAGCTCTATCTCTCCAAGTTCCTTGGCCTAGGGGTCTTCTATTGCTGGTAGCTTCAATTTTTTCTTTAATGCTACTATGTCATCATTCTTCCTTTTTATTATATCCTCTGTAGATTTTGAATTGTCTAGATCAAGACCTTCTTTGACCACCATTTCCTCCAAGTATTTGATTTTGGTATCTTTGGCAAGTGAGGATATTTTCTCCAATTTGAGTTGAGAGTGCACATTATTTAAAGTAAGTTGTAGTTTTGAGGCAGTGATAGCAGCCTGTGTGAAAGTAGAATACACCATCTCTCATGCCTGCCTATGCATATGTATTTGATCCAAAGGATGGACATCCTTTGCATCAAATTCAAAAGTGGTTTGTTTGAAATCTATTTGCTAACTTTGGTTGAGGGACTTGGGCCTGCAAGAATGCCATATGCATCCTTTCCTTCTCTGTATCATATGTTGAGATGAGTTTGTGCTGGATGGAGGAAGATTTATTCCTGAATTGAGATGATATATTATCATGAATGGCCTCATTTCTCTACTTAATCTCCTTGTTGATTAAGCTTCTGTACTAAGAATGGAAACTTATCTGTTTGAAAAAACATGAACATAGACATGAGAATTGATGAATATTTGAACATTCCTTCAGTTAAAAACTAAAGGAATTGTTCATGAATTACATATGATAAGAAGTGACCATAGTCAAAGGTGATTGATGGTCCTTCTTCTAAAGAAGGGTGGATAGAAAACGTAGAATAGGCTCATATACCCACTCATCTGAATAGTAGCCAAGAATGGATGAGAAAACAGAAATGATCTATCTTGTTCTTTGAGGGAACATAGAATAGCGATATGGGGGATTTTTCTTAGGGAGTTGAGAGTTTTTAGGGAGGAATATTTCAGAAATGGTGGCTCTCTAGGGGAAGGTTAATTTTTGGTAAATTTCTCTCAGAGATTTCAATGGAGAAAGGGGAGAGGGAATCACAGTGGGGAACCTGCAGTATTTGATTAATGATGTTAGCTATGATGATGAAGATAATTTCACCATTTGGGGAGATAATTGCCCTCTTTATTGTAAGGTAAGAGGCTAGGCATATTAGAAAGAATTCTATAAAATGATATTATTGGGGGACAACAAACAGAGGAATTTTGGCTTACCAAAGGTGTATCTCATCGGATTTGTTAAGGAAATTGTCCTGAAACTAGCAGCGCAATTTGAAAAGGTTGAACTCACAATGTGTTTAAGAAATTTTGTAATCTTTGTCTACGAGTGGGGTATGGTATAAGTCGATAGGGTGAGTGATCATCAAATTAACTACCAGGGTGAATTTGAGAGCCATGGAAGTTACATAATGAATTAGAGGAAGGGTGTACAAAAGGGATTGGTAATGAGTTTTAATAATTCATGGGGAATTTAGATGTGGAAAACCTCTATGAATTTGTCAAAAAAAAGTAATGGAATTTTTGCTATGAGACAAGAGCACAACAGAGGTGAGAAGGATGTTCTAGAGGCAAAGAGTGAAAAGGTATGATTGCATGTGAGAGTTTGATTTTTATTAGCTGAAAACAAGCCTTAATCGTTGGATTCACGGTCATTACCTGGAATTAATTCCTGTAATGGTGCGGGCAAATGAATAGGGAATATATGGAAGTTGCAGCAGTCGCAGACATGGCGGTACAGGATTGGTGGGCGATTGTCACAGGACTATTGGTGAGAGTGACACGAGTAGGGACAAGTGGCACGATGGGAGTGGTAGTGGAAATGAGACGTGGAGGCGACACATGGTGGGGAGTTGAGTTAAGGCAGGATGAAAATACCACTTTAAGGGGGGGCAGCAGTATTCAGTTTGTGGAGGGGGAGGTCTGAAATCACATGGTGGTGACACGTTGTTACAACACCATTTACCATTCTTGGTTAATCTGATGCTCTGATTATGGCCTAGGGCAACCCTTCCTTCCAAACTTGGTCCAAAATCTAAAAAACAATGTTTTATTCCCTATACGCTACTTTACCCAGTGATAAAAGTGTGTACACGTAGGTTAGCATATATCCAACTTGCATACACATGTTAAAACACTTTAAAAAGTTAAATTTCCTTAATTTCGGATAGAGTTCACGGGTTTTACCTGTTACTCACCTCCTATTTCCCATGGCCCAACTGTTTCCCAACTAAAAAAACTAATTTGGATAAGTATAAATAAACCTCCATGGGAAGGCCTTAAGGGAGAAAGGATGAGATATTGATATAATAGTGATATTATCCTTGATCAGTCTGAAGAATCCCTGTGCCTCCTGCACTCCCCAAAGGTTCAGGAACCCTTGTTTCCTTGATTATAGATATCCCCCATCTTTCTTGAGATATACTTGTATTGGTGATGGAGGAAGATTGTTGAAGGCCAGTGAAGGACAAATTCGGAGGATGGTTCTGCTTGGAGCCGAAAGAGGACTCAGGTCGTATTTCTCCACCTTATTTGTAGCTTACTTCAATAAAATGAATTTTGTTCTATTTATGATGTGAAATGTGTTTATGCATCAAATTATGTTGTAATTCATTTATGAATCTTATATTGATGTATAATTAGTCATTTATTTATCTAATTTAAAGTTAACAGCATGAATATGTTGTTAAACAATGAATCCATACGGGTGAGGATAGTTTTAGAAGAGGAGGAATGACCTGTTATAGAGTTTGTGAACCCAACGTTTCAGACTACCAAGTGAGTCCATCATCAGGGGATGCGTTATATATATATATATTTAAAGAAAAGTTATATGAAATTTGGTCGGCCTGTTAGTTTTTCATTAATTTTATTATTTATTGAATTAATATATAGGTTTTTAAATCATGAATATGCTTTATGTTTCTACTATCGTGTATGTTCCATTTGAATAATTTGTAGGTTTCAAGAACATCGGGAGAAGCTGATGGTTTGCACCCTGCGGTATCTACCCAAACGAAGGACATCCAGGTAAGAAAACTCCTTCATGATTTAGTAGAATAAGCATTTTTCTTGATTGCTTGAGCATTTCTTGTTTTGGTTTTCCCTCTACTCTATTGGGGTTCTCAACCCAAAGCCCTAGGGTGGTTTCACCCGTAACAGAATTTGCAACTCCATTGGGGATAACAATCTTGTTATTCCTGGTTTGGGTTGTTTGTTCTCAATCAGGGTTCAGTTTCTTGATTGCCTGCTTTTATAGTATTTTTTAGTCCATTAGTATCCCAGGTATCAAGTTTGATCTTCTTGATCAAACCTTGATTTTTTTTCCTAATGAAGCTTTGTATACAATGTTTTCTTTGACTACAGTAGCGTATACACACAACTTTCCTTAAATTAGACTCGCATATATGTGAGTTTCCTGTTTTATAAATGTGTGTGCACGCTTTTGTGTCTATACACAATCGCATATGAAATTTTTTGGATTTTTTTTTCAAATCTTTCTGCCTAGTTAGGTCTTTTGCGTGGTGTTTTATGTTGCTGTATGGTCATCTGCTATCTAGAGAATTCATTTTTCCTGCAACCTTTCTTTTTAAAAGATCTCCTTCTCATTGAAAATATTTGGCCTAGGATTTCTTCTTAAGAAATTTTGTAGTTTGTATCTTGGGTTCAAGGCTTCGTTCTAAAGTTCTTGGTTGTTCTGGTCTTCCAAAATAGAAAATTGTTTTCAATTACATTTCCAACATGGATTTCAAGTCCCTTGCTTTGCTTCCCCTTGTTTGGTGGCCGTGTTTCTTTTCTTTCTTTTTGAGAGTCTTTTTGACAAGTTTGAAAGTATTTCTTTCTTGACCTTTTTTCCAGTTTGTCAAAATCTTTTACTGCTACTTGGGTCAGTTTGTACAAGTTCATAGTATTTCTTGTTCATGTTTTATTCATTTTCGAGTTTATAACTTGTGAGATTGAAAGGCTCCTTGTGACTATTTATTGCTCTTTCAAGTTTTAGTAGTACTTTTGTGACCTCAAAAACTTGTTTTGTTCCCTTTAAAAGAAAAGGCTCAATAAAATTTTCTTTTGTTTTAGTGTTGAAAAGTGAAGTGTGATCTTTTGCAATTTGTTCAACTTGCTTTGAAGAGAAATTTGTGTTCAAATTTTTTGCCTCTTCATTTTAAGTTGGCTTGTTGTCTCTATAAAGAGTTTCATTTGCATATGAGTGTTGTTTAGGATTTTTCATCATCATTGTAATTTGCATTAGGTTAGTTTGCATTTTAAGGCATTCTTAGTTTTTTTAGTTTTTGAGTGTGTGTGGATTTTTTTAGAGAATAAAAGAAAAATATTTTGCTTATATATAAGTTTTCTTAGAACCAAGTAGAGATCACTCTTCATCGAAGAAAATGATTACATTCATACAATTAGTTTTCTATTGATTTCTTTTGCATCATAAAAACATCATCAATTTCACTCTCGTAATTCCCCCACTTAAATAACATCTATATAGAATCAAGCGATTAATAAAATGAAAAAGAACTTTTATTGTTGTCATTAAACAAACACCAACAACTTTAGGTTCATTACGACCTTGGATTAGGTGAGTGGAGAGTTAACTCTCCAAGGCCGCTCAGATTACAAAACGTAGAAGTATCATAAAGAGTGAAACCCAATATCATTACAAAGACCGAGAAAGCTCCGTGACTGGGAGTTAAGCACGAGGGAGAGTGAAGACAAGGAAGAGAGATACCCCCTCTCTGACTTGTTGGATCCCGCCTCACAACTATTCTGCTCGGCTTTTGATACGAGTTGGTATCCATAGTTGCCTTTCGTAGGGATCACATAGGTGGCTACAGAGGGGAATCCTGTGGCACCTGAGGATGACGTTGCATCACTTTCAAAAGTACTTCTAGAGGGTACCCTTGCGAAGCTTGGGTGCTTGCACCGACAAAGGCTATTGTCTGGAGGTCATTGTAACTGCCTCTAATACCTTCTCTAGTAGGCTTGGGGCGTAATTACCCCAGTCTATTTTCGGAAGGCCCTTGATTTTGGCTTTCTTGTATTTTGGTGTCCAGTCCTAATTACCCAGAGTAGAAATACTTGAAATTTTTTGATCGCTTATATATTTATGGATTTTTAGAGAGTGTTATTTACTCCTAGTTGGCCTAGATTTACAATTTTTTTGAGTCTTTAAGTAGATTTCTTAAAATAATACAAAGTGGCTGATCAACCAACTTGTCAATCTAGGAGACTTCGTGGGCTATCACCTATTAATCCTAAGCCTTCTCCTTGAAGGTGTAGGAGAAATATTACCAATTATTTCCAACTAGTGGCAGTAGGCACATCATAGATTGATCCTTCGGTTGGAGTCATTGATTCACAAGATAGACCTATTACAACGAGAGAGTTAGAGAGGAACACTCTAGTTCTTTCGTGAGTCCTCTTCCAGTCGAAAGATAATAATGAGGTCAAAGAGCTTTCAGAGTCTGTTGCATCTCCTAATTCTCCTCTTCCCCCTAATGATCCAGACATTGTATTATACATTTGAAATTTGACCAACAGGCCCTCAAGCCCAAGTTTAAATAAATCTATTCCTTCGATGACCACTGCTGGAAGCATGGAATCCATGACAAGTGCTATGAGTATGTAGACTCTTGTATCTATACAAGGAGGAGGAACAATTTTTATACCTTCTATCACTCTTAGCACGATTATATTTGGTTCTACATCCATTCCATCATCAAGTGGAAGTTCTCAAGTTGTTGCCTCTAGCATTGGTTTTTTTCCCTTTTGGAACATCGACCAGCGTGATTCCTTCAGTTTCGTTGAGCATTCTATCAGCTACCTCCACATCCATGGTGAGTGGATCAGCTTATTTTTAGGGTTTCCCATTTAGGGGTGGTCATATACCACATTCCAACCCAACTGTGGGATCCATGCTTTTTTCCTTTTCACATCAAGGCTATAATCCATTTCAAGTTGGACAAACCCTACAGTTAGTGGGTTAGGAACCGGGAATCAATCTTATTTTGGCTAATAGGGGAATATGTCGTATTATTTTGTCAATTATTTTCAAAACTTTTCTCCCTATGCTAACTCTTGGAATCCTTATCAGGGGATTTCTGCTCCTTTTAACACTTCTTTAGGGGGTCACTTTACTAGATACGAAGGATCTTCGACAGGAGTTGGTCAAACTCCGAATTTTGTTGGACCACAAGGGGCTCCTTATGGTTCAGTTGGGACTACGAATTACTTCGGGCAACCTGGTGGCTTCACAAATCCAAGTAATTATTTTCAGAACATTGGGAGTTTCGCCCACACCAGGTGGAATCCTCAGGGTCCACCACAACTCCCTTTTCTGGAAATATTAAACTTGCTAGACCTCACTAAATTGACTAATGATCTGATTAGCTATAACCTGGTTTGGCCTCTGGTCCCAACCAAACTTCCCTTCGATATCCCAAAATTTGATGGGAAGACGAGTGAAGATCCGGGTGACCATGTAACCACCTTTCACTTATGGTGTTTGTCCAACTCCCTGATAAACGATTCAATCAGCTTTAGATTATTTCAACGTACCCTAACTAGGAATGAAGCTAAGTGGTACATAGAGCTTCCTAGGGGCACTTTCACTTCTTTTGATGATTTAGCTACTATCATTTTTAACCATTTTCAATTTCCTGTCTAATATGATGCCAGAACTGAGCTTCTAGCTAATTTCCAACAAGATCAGGAAACTCACATTTCGGATCATATCCAGGAATGGAGGGGAAGGAAGAGGCTCGTCAAAGCCGATATCTGACAATAATTCCTTCTCAAATGGTTTCTTAAATCATTACAACCTGAGATCTCTAAGGGCATGTCCCTCTCCGGTGTTTTCATTGAAGAGAAGGCTATTTTAGGGCCCAGCAATTAGAACTGATCTATTCTCAATCTGGGGTTCTTCAAAAAACTATACCTAATGATCCTAGATCCATGGTGGATATAGTCAAATTGAAGCCATGTCCCCATGCAGATGGGCTAGTCGGATCAATTGATGTAAACACGGTTAACCTATTAAATCAATTGCAGTAGTTGTCTTTACAAACTATTTCCTCTATGCAAGCATCACCATCACCATCTACACCTTCTCAACCTACATCTATAAACATCGTCCAAACTTATAACCCCAAAGGAAATCAACAATCTAATGGAAAGAAGAAAGGATGAGGCAGGAAGAAGAACAAGGATGGGAAGGGAAATGCAAACAAACCCAACAATGATGTCGGAGAGGGTAAGAAAGAGTCTAAGAAAAAGGTAAAATTTCCATGCAAGTTATGCAATGGGGATCATTTAACTCATCTCTACCCTAAGAACTAAGATGCTCAGTGATTATTAGTGCAGCAGGGGTCTTCTAGCTCCCAGGTTGTTCTCACTAACCCTTTTCCCCAAGGGTAGCAATTACTTGTTTGCACAATTTCTAATGTTGCTACCCCCAGAGGGTGCAACAAAGAAGGTCACAATTTGTCACATGTCTATATGATGAGCTCACATATCGACATCGCTATGCGATCGTGTGATTACGGTGAATTGGAATCATCTAAGGATAAGTCTACTTCTAATGCCTCAGAGCCACTCCATAATGAGAGGCCCTCTATTGAGTCTATACCTTGGATGCTGAAAGGATCCGTGAAGCACTCGACCACTAACCCTAATTCTAGGGCAGCCCAGAACTACTTGATTGTAGAAGATTTGGCTCATATTCCTTGTGCCATGTCAGTATTAGAGGTACTCCAATCCTACCCTACTCAGAGGAGTGGTTTGCTCTCGGCAATTAGAGCAGTAGATCCAAAAAATTCTCTTGTGCTCACTTTTGATATGTCAAACATCAAAAAGAGACTTTCCCATCATATGGCTTTCTAGATAAAGTCTACATATCGAAAGACTAACATATTTCGAATAGTAACAGATGAGGGAGCTTCCACATGCATGATGTCCATGTCATGTTGGAAGGCCATTGCATCACCTCAAGTTGTTCCTTCACCAACTCTATTGACTGCATTTGATGGACATTCTCATAGGTCACACAGGATTATTCCAACCTTTCCCATCTATGTTGGGGGAAAGGTGGTAAATATTGAGGTAGAAATTGTTGATGCGAACCTGGATTATAACCTCCTCTTAGATAGCAATTGGATTTATGATATGGATGCCATAGTTTCATCATTATTTCGCATCCTTTGTTTTCCTCACGAGGGAAGGATTGTAAAAGTTGATCAGATGGATTATTCTTTAGGTGATTCTCACGCATCCTCTGACTCTACTGTTCCGTTAGTGGATAGTCCCAGGCAACCTACTGAGAATTTAGGAGTTGGGATGTGCTCTTCTTTAATGGGTAGTTTTGATCTACCCTCTCCTTCAGATAGAATCAATGTTATTTCATCCTCCGGGGGAACTTCTCGAAGAGAGTTCTTTCGAACTCATTATTTTTCGGACCCTTGGCCTTTACCCTCATCTACCACCACATTATATAGAAGGAAAGTAGGTGGAATGGCATACCCTATGTCTGCAGTGGAAATTGCTTATTAGTCTATTGTTAACTCTAGAAACTCCCATCCTACTCCTTTCTCACCTGAGGAGTTAGATGGAGATGTGGCTCTGTCTTGGACCCTCAATTCAACTTCAGCTCAAGATTGCTTAGATACAGTCTTACCATCTGAGGAAGAAATTCTAGAAGTAATGATGGGTGTTGATAGACCATGGGATGATTTACATCATCGTTCATATTTCCTCCCTCATTTACAAGAAATTGATTCAAGTTTATCCAATCCATCTACTAGTGATGTTCATACAGGTTTAAACCCTTTGGCCCCCGCACAGTTTTTTGTCGAACATAACATGTCCATTATCTCACAAACTGTACCTATGAACATCTCAAGGAATTCTAACATAATCGAAAATGTCTTCATCGGAGATTACTGTTCCCTTGAAGAAATTAAAATTTACACTGATCTCTTCAAAGAGTTTTGTGTTGTGTTCGCTTGGTCTTATGAGGAAATGTTGGAATAGATCCATCTATAGTCTAGCATGAGAACAAGACATACGAAAATGCTAAACAATTCGTCAAAAACTTCGACCGGTCAATCCTAGAAAAGCAGCAACTATTAAAGTTCAAGTTGAAAATTTGCTTAAGGCAGGCTTTATATACCTCGCTTCTCTCACTGAGTGGGTCTCTATTCAGTCCTCGTAGATAAAAAGCAAGGAACAATCCAAGTATGTATTCACTTTAGGAACCTAAATAAGTATTGTCAGAAAGACAATTACCCCACGCCCTTTATTGATCAAATTATTGATGAATGTGCGGGTAATGAAATTTTTTCATTCATGGATGGATTCTCTAGTTACAATCAAATTACTATCCATCTAGAAGATCAACACAAGAAAACCTTTATTTTTCCTTGGGGTATGTTTGCATATAGAAAGATGCCTTTTGACCTTAAAAATGTTGGAGCCACTTTTCAACGGGCCATGTCTTATGCTTTTCATGACATCAAGCATGTTATTGAAGCATATCTAGATGATTTAGTTGCTCATTCGAGAAAGAGAATTGATCATCATAAACACCTTTGGTTGATCTTTGAATGGTGTCATTTTTATAAAATCTGGTT
Organism: Pinus taeda; assembly: GCA_000404065.3. Taxonomy (NCBI): domain Eukaryota; kingdom Viridiplantae; phylum Streptophyta; class Pinopsida; order Pinales; family Pinaceae; genus Pinus; species Pinus taeda. Next base: position 36,687 of record APFE030768826.1, on the reverse strand, counting down.
GAATCCAAATAAGTGTGTTTTCACTGTCACATCCGATTGGTTGTTAGGATTCATCGAATTGACAGAGGGGATTCATGTTGATCCCTTCAAGGTTGAGGCAATACATCAGTTGCCTCCCCTATCTTCCATTCGTCAACTTCAAATTCTCCAAGGAAAGGAAAATTTCTTGAGGATATTCATAGAAAATTATGTCGAGATTACAAAAGGATTTATGTGTTTTCTTAAGAAAGGACTCCCATTTTTTTGGGATGATTTCTTACAGCGATATTTTGATGCTTTGAATAAAGCATTAACTTCTGCTCCATTATTGAGTCCACCCAATTATAGCAGAGACTTCCTTTTGTATCTCGCTGTAGCAGAATCAACCATTGGTATGGTTCTGGTTCAAGAAGATGATGCTTTTTGTGAGCATGTAATCTAATACCTAAGTCGAGGCTTGGTAGTCCCTAAACTATGCTATTCTTCCATCGAGAAATTGTCTTTGAAAGTTGTCAATGCTATCCAACGGATTTAAAATTACACTCTACTTCAAAAAACGTCCATCTTAGTAGTCGTCAATCCATTTCAGTTTGTCCTCAGTAGGCGAGTGGTTGGGAGCAAATATAATACATGGATTGTCATTCTGCAAGAATTCGATCTCGAATTCATGTCAACTAAATCTCAGAAATATTTAGTATTTTCAGAGTTGATATTAGATCTGCCTTGTGAGGAAGAAATTAGTCATGAGGAAAATTTTCCCGATGAACATTTATTTCTCATTTCTTCACAAGATCCTTGGTATGGAGATACCATTATATATCTCCAAACTTTGAAGTTTCCACCCGTTTTCTCCAAAGATGAGCATAAAAAGTGTTGTAACATGATTAGTTTTGATAATTTAAATTTGTTAATATTATAGGTTTTAATACTTTATAAATAATAATGGGTCTGCAAGAGTGAATGCGCCCTCAAAATGTAAATTTAAGTTTCATTAGATGGTTGATTTAGTTAATCATCCATTTAAACATGATTAAATGATGTAATAAAGTAAATTCAAACATGGTTAACAAACAGATGAGAATTAATTTTCCAAAACGGAAAGAGGTTTTTGTTTATAACCTCCTCATGTACAAAAACCTCTCTCAGTTTTCTAACAACAATTATGGTTTGGGAGATACAAATTCATCTTTAAGGGCATATTTTCCAGAAATTTCCTATTTCAGCCACCATTTTGCAGAATAGATTGTGGCCAATAAAAGATGATTCTTGAGAAATTGAAGGAGATTTGTGTTCCTAAAATGCCAAAGTACAATAACCTACTTCATATTTTACACCACTATTACATAACCAGAGATACAAGTACATCTTCACAACCTATTTTTCGGACTATGTAAATTCCTTTCTAGACATCTTTTTTCAGAAAGTATTGTGAACAACGGGAGCTAAATTTTGGGAAACGGAGAGAGGTTTATCTCAAGAACATATTCATATACAATAACCTCTCTCACTATTTACAAAAATATCTCAGATTGAGATATAAAAAGGCATGATGGGACCCTATTTTGCACAATTTTGGGAAGAAATTGCTCAAAGACAGTTAGGCCACCTCATCAAATAAGAGTTGCAATTCAATTCAAATTCCTCTTCTTTGTAAAAAAAAATGCATAATGATAGTGCCAAGTAAATACATTATTTTTTAATGTCCTATATTTCAGTTCTATTTGTGTAAAACAGTTCAAGATATTTGTAAACAAATCTTGATATTTGTTCAAGATATTTTAGTTTAGAATTTGTATAAATACTTCATCAATTGAAGTAATTGGTGTTGGCTTTTGATGCTAAGACTCTTCCTGTAATATAGCTTCAATTGTAGTTTTCTAATGAAATCCTTACTGCTCTAGTTTTGATAGAATTTTGTGTTTCTTGTATGTTTTTTCAGTATTTCCATATATGTTTTCTGCACATGTTCAAGCATTTATAGGAAGGTCTGGGTAAGTGTAGATTGAGTATCAATTTATTCTTAAATCCCCTACAAAATCATAACCTTTAGAAATAGATTAGCTTATTGGATTGTTTGTCTGAGATAACTCCTCTTTGACTAGTTTTTTCTTTATGCCCTCTGATAGCCATCAAAAGAGATTAGCTTATTGGACTATTTGTCTGAAATAGCTCCTCTTAGAATTGGTTTTAGTTTGGCCTTCTTGAATACTCTGCAATGTGTTTTGTTGGGCTATAGAAATCTCCTACATGTATCCAAATTTCCCTAGTTTTTAAGAAATCTGTCTGACTACTTAATTATTAGGAATCTCCTTACATTCTTCTACCATAATTCTTTAAAATCTAATTCATTATGTCAGGATGGAAGCTAACACTTTCAAAAGGAACCCTATGTGAGAGCCTTTAAATCATGAGTAGGGATTATCATTGATCGCCAACCACCCCCAATTAAAACCATAAATCTGGCCATTGTGCTTCAAAGGTTGTTGTTCTGTGATAGGTGAACAACGTTAAACAAAGCCTCGTAATAGCTGAGGGAGCCCCCTCTAGTTCAAGGGCCAGCTTGAACCTAAAGGCTGATTGAGTCGGTTTCCTGGCATAGTTTTTGCAGCCAAGGACTGCCTATGAGAAATAGGTACAATAGAAAGTTGCATCACCTCACTAAGAACTATGTTATTATAGGTGACACATTATATTTTCATGGGATTGATTTAATCCTTAGGCGTTGTTTGACTTTAGGAGAAGCTAAGCCAGTTCTTAATGATTTCCACAGTGGAGCTTGTGGCGGTCATCTATCACGGCTTGCAACAACCCAAAAAAAATTGTGAGCAAGCTACTTTTGGCCTTCGATTTTCAAAGATTGTCTTGAAGTGGTCAAAATATGCCATCCTTGTCAAGTCTATACTCGGAAACTGTGGACGCATCTAACTCCTCTTTTCCCTGTAATAACCATCGGTCCTTTCACAAAGTGGGGCATTGATTTTACTACTTATAATCCGCCTTCGACAGGGAATCACAAGTACATCATTGTAACCATAGACTACTTTACAAAGTAGGTTGAGGCCATGCCTACTTTCAAAAACGATAGTGAAATAGCAGCCTTGTTTCTCTTCAATCAGGTTATTTCACGATTTGGTGTCCCTAAAGAGATTGTCACTAACCATGGCAGTCATTTCCAAAATAAACTTATGTTTGAATTAGCTCTTGAGTTAGGTTTCTGGCAGGAGTATTCATCTCCATATCATCCTAAGGCCAATGGGAAGGTTGAAGCGATGAACAAGTCCCTTAAAATCATCCTGCAAAGGAAAATTGACAAAGCTCGATCCAATTGGCACATCATGTTGTATCTGGAACTTTGGGAATATTGAACATCGGTTAAGGCTGCCACTGGTTTTACTCCTTTCCAACTAGTTGACGAGTTGGAATCTATCTTTCCTGTTGAATGTGAAATTCCTTCTCTTAAGCTAGCTATTAAACTTCTAAAGACTTCTGGTCTCGAGGAACACCTCTGTAATATCCCTCCCTTTAATAATAAATAATAAACAATAAAAATAATAATATAGTAATAATAATAAATAATAAATAATAATAATATAAATAATAAAATAATAAATCACTTAAAAATAAATAATAAAATAATAAATCATCAATGAATCTAAAATATACAAGAAAATAATAAAAATAAATATAATAATAGTAACTAACACACACTAAAGCTCTAAATAAGAATAATAGAAATAAACAAAAAAACAATAAAAGAATGAGTAAAGCTATCAAAAGAAGAAAATAACAAGAAGCTAAAAAATCAAAAGAAAAGAAAAGAAATAAAACAAGAAGGCTAAAAATCAAGTTGCATGTAGACACCTGAGTGTGTGCATGTGGTTCCCCATCCAATGTTGTTCTATTTAATAGATGGTGAGGAAGATGAGAGGCATTCTTGCATTCTATCATTCCGAGATTCTATCTTTCATTCTCTTGGGAGAATGGTATACGAAGACTTAGGATCACTGGCAGTAGTCGTTGATTGAGGGCTCGGGGGTGGCCAGTTGTAGCAGAATCCTGCACAATTGAGCCTACGGTTGGAAGGAGAGTCGTCCCCAAAATCTTGTGTCACTTCGCAGACTGCAAGTACAGGTAATATAGGTAAGTTAATTTTAGCTTTACTTTGTGCTGTTACATATGGTATCAGAGCGGTTTAACCCTTAGGGCCTATGGGCATCCAAAAATTTACTTTGTTGAAATTTTTAGCTTGGCTTGTTTTAAAGTTACAGGTTGATTACTTCCAGGGGGCGGCATAATTTTTTCAAACCCTCACTATGCCGTAAATTTTCTTTATTCAATGCATACTTACTGCATAGTTATACTTTGATTGGTTTTGGTGATTATGTTTCTGCCTGTATTCACTTTGGATTTGGAATTAGATTCGTTTTTCTGCGATTTTAGCATAGAAATATATATATATATATATATATATATATATATATATATATCATTGAATGGTTAAATTGTTTGCAGATACTAACTGAAAGAGAATCAAATCTACTGTTTTAAATTCATAGATTGTTTTCAGAGTGGCGCAGGATAAACGCATCATGGTTCTGCTATATTACCTCAGATGGTAAATCTTGTTTAATTTTTTAGCGATACTAAGGATTTCGTCATCAATAACTTTAACTTTTAAATTATTTACTTTTCCTTAGAAGGCTTCCATGGATGTTTCGTCCCAAAAAAAAAACTATGGAGTAGTTTCATTCCTCGAATGGTTAATCAAATGGGATGATGATTTTATATAGCCTGCAAGCTCAGTTCCTAGAAATTTATTCCTTCTTTTTCTTTTATTTTACAAATACGAAATTCATTGCGTGTATAACTATTGCTGGGGTTATCTTAGTTTGATTTTATTATTTTTAATACAAAGACCATGCATGCTGGTAAGTTCTATGTATAACTTATTCTACAACTGCAAAATATCCACCTTTTTAATTAGAATACTACGGCTATTCACATGGGTTTTTTTTCTTTAGTTCTATAGTTCTAGTTTCTGTACTCCAGTTCATAATCACCTTCCTTTAATTACAAGATGATTGTTCCCTCTATCCAACTATTTCAGTTCATATCAAGTTTAATTATTATTGCATGTTCTCTTTAATTGTAAATTCGAGTATCATAGTTGCTGGAAATTTGTTCATCTCTAAAAATATTTCTTTTGAAAGTAAGACAAAGTATTACTTTACTGACCATCAACTAGATCTAGCGTACCAGTCCTATGTTCTTAGAGACAATTTGTTCGTAGATTTTATTTTATTTTTTATACTCATAACACTACCTATAATTTATTGGCTTTTCTTGCCAATACATACTCACATTAAACGGAAAGGTTAATCTACTAACATGCGCTTCAAGTCCTACACCGACTCTTACGATATATTAACAACAATAAGTTCTAAAATTTGATACCATGTACGAAGAATAAACAGGCAGAAACGTAAAATAATCTTTGCGAAGAATCTGCAAAGATAATCTAGCCTGATATCCAAAGAGAATAAGCTTGCAATTTATACATTATTTAACCTCATATCTACTAAATTGACCAGTTATGTGGCTAATGTTATACTAGTGCCGATTCATAGTTTGCATTGGTCTAATTTGGACGTTCCAGAATGCCATTGATATATTTTCTCTAGATTTGGCATTTATGTGTTGTATAGTAGTGGCAAATGTTCGCAAACAATCTAATACCAATGTTTATTAATGATTTAATGAATAGATAACTTTCAGAAGTTAGTCTTCGGATTTATTTCTCCCTTTCTCCCCTTTCTACACTTCCATCCTGAAGTAGTTTCAGTTTGCATTTGATATCAATGGGTTGAAATAAGATGTTACAGATTGCTGATGTAGGGGCTTACAAGATTTTAGTAGAAAAACCATCCGTATTTCATGTTCCCGCATGGATTTCGATGCCCATAAGCTAATAATGTTTCTGATAAGTGTCTGAAAATATAAATTCTCAGACTCTGTTTTCCGATAAGTGACGGGGATCAGTTTTTCGATTTTGATCTAGCTTATAGGCACCTATAATTTCTCTGTGACCTGGAACTTTAGCGGTATGCACGCAGCAACACTGATGTATGATTTTTAAATCTTAAATGTGAACCCAGTAGCAGAAAATGTTAGGTTTCCAAACTGATAATGATCATATATAAAAGGCAAGTGATAACCTTACCTGAGTTATAGGGTAAGATCGGGGTTTGAAAGATCTTATACGAACACGATTATTCTCCGTGATTTCTGTGAGCAAAAGTTTGTTGGCAAAGTCCGTGACTACTTTTTCTGCTACTTCCTATTGGAATCTCTTTCCGATAAGTATCAGAAGACAAGTTGGCATTTAAAAGCTAGATTTTCTAAATTGGTTATCTGTTTTTCCTAAATCTCCTCGGTATTATTTTTATTTTTATTTGGTTGAAATAACATATGGTATCCAATTTCCTCTTCTATTTTATCTTCAAAATTCGAATAAGTGTTGAATGATCTTTGCTTAACATCTTAGTTATCTTAGTCTTGCAAGTGTTGGATTTTTAGTTTTGGTATTCCAGTTTTAAAAAAATAAATAAATAAAAAATAAAAAAATCAGATATCATCGTTATTTTGTTTAGGGGTCCTCTTGCTTGTGCATAATCTGTAATTTGTGGAAGGCCACTTCATCTGAGTGATCAGTTCAGCAAAGAAAACTATGAGGGTCCAACAGGTATTTGAGCTTATTAAAAGAAAGAAATGGAATGAGGTTTAAAATGTATGCTTTATGCAGGACGAAACAATTCTGGAAGTCAGGTACATGAATACCGATACTTCAAGTTGTGACCTTTTGTTAATCATTCAAGGATTGTGTATTTTAATATTTTGCGTTAAGCTGATGCTCGTGAAATATTTGCACCGAGTTATTTTCTCATGTATCCATTTTTATCGAAGCTCTGGTGTAGCAATGAAAAGGACTTCTTTGTTCAACATGAAAGGATGCATATTGTTATATCGTTCTTTGCTCTGTTTATTTCAATGATGAGCTTTCTATTTTAGTCTATTGAAGTTATTTCAATGATGAGCTTTCTATTTTAGTCTATTGAAGTTATTTCAATGATGAGCTTTCTATTTTAGTCTATTGAAGTTAGAATAACATTTCTATAAAACCCCAAAGCCATGAAATCTAGTTGGTCAACTAATGTCCCATATTTCTTAATTTTCTAGTTGTTTATCTAGTTTTGTTTTCCCGTTCAATATATTTCTTAATTGATGATTTGATTATCTTTGTTTATTTACCCTTAAACATCGTTTCATGCGATAACCATTAAGGTTAGCAGTTCTAATGAGGCATAGATACCTATTCACAAGGATGAAGCTTCCAATACTTTAAGAAACAGATGAAGTACAAGATCAAACTCTTGTATTCCTGCTATGAAGTGCTTCCATAAACAGTTGCGGCACAACCAGAAGTAAAAATGCTAATAATTAAGTATCTCTATTAAAGGGCTGTAGTTTTCAAATTAGTATGTTGATGTTACTACTGGAAGTATACTGGAATTTAATTAGTTAATATCTATTTGTAATTATTTCTGTCAAGTCAGTTTTCATAGGGAGTCCAAAGCAATGTAACTCTGACGGTAGTAGTTTTTCTTGGACATCTCTGATTTATTACAAAGTTGGTCTGAAAAAAAATTGTATTCGAAAATTTGTAATTTTTTTTATTCCGAACGAATAAAAAAAAAAACTTTTAGAGTGTAAAAAAAAAAAAAAAAAAAAAAACAGTTGCAGCATAAGATACATCTATATGGTCCTGAGAAATATTTAGCATTATGGAGGATGCCTGAGTTTTTTTAGTTTTTTTTTTTTTAAGGAAAGAAAGATTAATTTCCTTATAGTTTAACTCAGCAATTCACACGACTCGCTACATTTTATTTTCAATGGAGCTTCCTGTACCAGAGATTTTTCTCTATTTCTCCTGGCATTTCTTCATAAATTTTTCAAACTCAGAATTGCTTTAAATCAATCTGGTCAAGCCTTTCTTATTGTCTGATCTGCTCTGGGAATCGTTGCACTGATAGAAGTAAAGTGCTTTGATGTCTGTCTGCGTGCTGTCTATCTGCAAGTTCAAACATCCTTTCTTTGAAAAGGTCTAGGCCCTTGGATTGGATCGGTTGCTTGAGGTGTATCAATAATTTTTTTTCTTGGAAAATATAGAAATGCCCAAAATAGCATTTTCTACTAATAAACTAATTATATAACAGCTTCAGTGTTAAAAAAAAAAAGCTAGTATGTTTTCCTTTTAATCTGCTAGGTAGAGAAAGAAGAACCTTAATCTCTACTATTCCTGTGTGAAGCTAACTAATGGATTAGTTAGCAATAATAGGTAATATGATTGACTAATATTCTAATATATTTTAAAAATATGTAAGGATTGTGTCAGTTTATACCTGTAGCATAATTATGGCTAATTATGTTAGCAAATTTATGGGTATAATAGTTGTGTAATGCGTGTTCAGTTAATTTATTTAAATATGATACTAATGCTGTTATGATGTTAATGAAGAGCCAGTGTTAACATTAGTGATGTATTTTAAATTAATACTATTGAAGTCATAAAAAATTTAAGTATGTAATTAAAATTAAATATTTATTTGTGATATTATCCGTGTGTTGTAGAGCTAAAAACAGTTAATATTTAAGTGGAGTTGCAAATATTGTCCGCTCTAGTTTTTCTAATGGAAGAGCTTTCAGATGTTTAATTCTCATGAACTTTTTATGAGTGAATGTGATTGCCTATGGGCTGCTAATTACCTGCCTGTTGAATATCTGGCCTTGTTCGTCTGCGGCCGTTTCACTTTGTTACATATGGTATGTGTGCTTATTAGTTAATGATGTTTCACTTACCATATTGGAAAGGCCATAAATATATTAGCATAAATATCTTAATCTCGGATCTATTATGCTTTGAGAGTGATAGAAAAAGGCTAAGTGCAAACCTCCATATTTATTAAATAGTATACGAAATACACTACTATAGAATAACCAATGTACTAAATGATTTGCAGGTTGATAGGTCAATTTCAGTAAATATTATTTCTGAATGTATGTTTTAGAATTCAAATCACCCAATTTAGATCCAAATTTCAACCTCTGTTCATAAGTTTCATAAACTGATTTAACATATGACAAGTGCAAATGCTTGAGATTAATACCATTGTTAGATTACTAGCCAGGTATTCGAGAACATGTTAATTCCAATCCATTGAGCATTGGATCATTTTTCTACATACAGTTTCGTAGTAATGGCATAAAATATAAATGAATGGATCAGGAAAGACTTTCATGTGAGAGGCCGGATGCCAGGGTGTACCTTCTTCAGGTGAGAGGCAGTTTGTACTATCAATGCAGTTCGGTTGATTTGTTTGACTGGTGATTTTTTTTTTTTTTTTTT
>APFE030768818.1:14777-28608 GCA_000404065.3 Pinus taeda | reverse complement strand
GACTTGCAATTTCTTTGCTAAGTTGACATTTATAATATTTTGTTTGCAACTCGGATTGATAGACACAATGATTTTCTCCTTCTGAATCAATCCATGAACCTGCAATACCGAGATACCAGCCAAAAATAACCCTTTTGGTTCCTTGGTTTCCTTCTTTCCTGTAAAAATAACAACTTTGCTAGGCTGTGTGTCTGTCTGTGTGTGCTTATCCACAAGATTTGATTTACGGTCAAAGCACTCTATAAGAGCTTCGGCAAAGTGGGCCCAACTCGCAAAAGGTCCATTGCGACGTTGATGCCATTCTGCCCATTGCCATTTTTCATTGTCCAAGTACCTGGTCCCCACTCCCAGCTTAGTCCAATCATATTGGAGATGTTTCAATTTGAAATACTGGTCCATTTGTGCTAGCCATGCGGGCGGGTGAGAACCGTCAAATTTATACAACTCCCTCGAATTCCGATCTAGGCCCGCCATCACATAAATACTGGTGAAAAATTGAAATGGTCACAGATCCGTCAATATTGCTCAGAATCTCTATTATAACCTATTTTTAGAAATGGAACAACCACTCTGCATCTGCCCATGTGGTAGAAATCCTAATTCAGACACTGGAATTTTAGATCTGCGCTGCTACTCTCCCGCCGTCACCCAAAATTTCTGCAAAAAGAGCCGATTTTAAATCAGCGATATCTCCCTCATCCAGACTCCGATTCAACTGATTTTTTTTTTGAATTTGGGTATTTTTTCACAAAGAATCCAGATCTATAATTAGATTGTGCATATATAGTGCCCAGAGGTCTAGATTTGAGCCACAAATTCGCTGCCCCGAAAAATTGTCTCCAACCCTACTGATTTTTAGATCAGCGAGATCTCCTTCATCCGGACTCCGATTCGACCAATTTTTTTTTTTGAAATCGGCTATTTTTTCACAAGGAATACAGATCTGCAATCAGATTTTTCAGATCTTGAACCAAAACGTACAGATCTGATCTGTAAACTCGCCGCCCTTGAAATCCTGCAAAAAGTAAAAGAAAAAATTCCACTTTTGTGCCCAAGAAAGTGCTCTGATACCACTTGTTGTATATCTAACCCAAAATATTATAGATCTGATATGAAATTATAAGACAATGCAAATAAACCCTTAAGGTAGGGCAACACCATACATTCACTCCTTAAGGAAGGAGAACACTCCACAAACCCTATGCTTGTTCATACAAGAATATTTCTCTTCATATCTCTCCATGTGGAGTCTCTAGCCTCTATATAGGCCTCATACATACAATACCATGCATCAATACCATGGTTTGCTCATACCATCAACTAATACCATGGGCCAATTACATTATTATTAACTACTTGTGGTCCCTTACATGACATGGGTTAACCACCTTATTTATTACTATGGCCCATCCTTATTACATTATTACCGTAGTACCTCCCTCGTACCCCATATTACCCCTAGGGTATATAACATTCACCCCCTTAGCATGTTTCGTCCCGAACATGGGAACAACAAAATAATAAGAATCTACTCAAAAGAGTAGCCACTGATACCATGCACGTGATCTAGCTCTAATAGGCCTCATACTAAAAATCCATGTATCAAATACCATGGTTTACTCATACCACAACTAATACCAGGGCCCATTAAATATTAATTAACCACTTGTGGTCCCTTACATCGACATGAGTTAACCACCTTATTTATTACTATGGCCCATCCCATTATTACATTATTACCTTGGGTACCTCCCTCGGTACCCCATATTACCCCCCTAGGTATATAACAGTTGGAGAGGATATAGTTATGGAAAATGGCCACCTCAACAAATGTATCCTCAACAATACCACCAACAATGCCAACAACAATATCAACAATGATTCACATACGAATAGTTCCAACAATATCTACAATCCATAACATTTCTACAATAGAATTCCGCAACGTTACTAACACAACCACAGCAGCTACAACTGCCTTCAAACCAGCCTAGACAACGTCAACTACCAGCTTAGCCAATAGCAAATTTGAGTAACAATTTGGATAAACTTGCATACAATGTGGAAGAAGAAACATATTTTCCAACATGCATCATTCTTCCCATAAATGATGTACATTTAAGGTTCGGTAAAGTATTGCATAAAAATTCTTGTCTGATCATAAAAGAACTAGCTAAACAAGGAGAACAACCTGAAACATCACATTCAAAAAATCAAAGTCAGAAAGGAAAAATTGTAATAACTCAAACACCACCCTATCTATAGAGGTTAATAGAGAAGAAAATTCAAATGACCCTTCCTGAAATTGATATTTTGGATGAATTAAAAAATGCCTATGTAAAAATTCCTTTATTACAAGCAATCAAATAAATACCAATTTATGCTAAAACAATAAAGGAATTTTGCATCAAGAACAATGGTAAGAAGAAGAAGGATCCTCATGTCTACAAAGACAACAATAGAAAAATATATTGACCCTGGCATCCTTATGGTTACTATTTCAATAAACAATTTTTCAGTTCCAAACACATTAATAGATTTGGGAGTAGCTATAAATGTACTGACTACAAAGATAATGAAACATTTAGATTTAAACAACAATAGATCTACTACTACCATTTTAGAGTTAGTAGACAGATCTAAAGTTATACCAGAAGGAAAATTAGAAGATATCATAGTCTCTTTGGATTCATGGGAGAATCCTATAGAATTCCTCATTTTGTATCCAAAAACAAACTTGGGAGGAAATCCTCTAATCTTAGGTAGGCCATGGTTAGCCATTGTTGATACCTTTATAGCATGGAGATTGGGAAGTATGCTTATTGCACATGGGGATGAGAGAAAACACATCACACTTTATTCTCCAGCACAAGAACCTTCTTTAGTATCATTTCTTGAAGGACAAGCACAACAACAAACTAAATCAGTTCCAAGTATTAATAAAGTCTTTGACCTTAGAGAAGAAGAGGAGAATGAAGATCTATTGGATCTTTTCATCTCAGAACCAGATATTTCAGAGCATCTTAGAGTAGCTTAGTATGAAGTTGCAAGTGATATTTTGAACCACTGTTTTCAGGAAACCTGTACAATTCAATCACTGAAATAATCATTCACAATTATTTTTCCTGGAAACACAATTACCAATTCAATAGCTATAACAATTGAGATTTATCGTTGGAAACATTTGAACATTGGTAATAACTTACAATCGTCACAAGAACAAGAGGTAATATCATTATTACAGAAGTACTCAAAATATTTTGCCTGGGATTACACATATATGCAAGGAATTCACCCCAGCACATGTATCCACCACATCCATATTGATGACCAGATTAAAATAGTAAGCAACCTCAAAGGCGAATGAACTCCATGACGAAGGAAATCGTGAAAGGAAAACTACAGAAACTACTACACGTTGGGTTCATCTATCCTATTTCTAATAGTTAATGGATTTCACCCTTAGTGGTTGTACCAAAGAAAAATGGGAAGTGGATAATATGTGTATATTATCGGGAATTAAACAAAGAAACATTAAAAGATCGTTTTCCTCTACCATTTACAGACGAAGTCCTAGATTCATTAGCTAGGAAGAAATTCTTTTCTTTCCTATATGGGTTTAGTGGGTATAATCAGATTAGAATAGCAAGGGAAGACCAGGACAAAACAACATCTACTTGCCCATGGGGAACATATGCATATAATGTTTTTCCTTTTGGGCAATGTAATGCACATACTACTTTCCAAAGAGCAGTTCTTGCAATATTTTATGATCTAATCCATGAATGTGTAGAAGTCTCTATGGATGATTTCTTTGAATATGGAAACACATATTATGATAGTTTGAAAAAGCTTGAAAAAGTTCTAAAATGATGCATAGAAACAAATTTGTCCCTGAGTAATGAAGAATGCTACATGATTTTAACAGAGGGGATAGTGTTGGGGCACCATATTTCCTCATTGGGAATTAAAGTGGATCTAGCAAATATACAAGTCATTGTGAATTTAATTCCACCTATGACTCAAAAGGAGGTAAGAAGTGTCTTGAGTTATGCAGGCTACTATAGGCGATTTATTGAGAATTTCAGTAAAATATCTCAACCTCTATTCAAGTTACTTGCAAAAGATTTTGAATTCCAATGGACAAATCAATGTCAAAATGAATTTCAAATATTGAAAGAAAAACTATCAATTGCCCCAGTTCTTCAAGGACCGAATTGGTCTTTGCCATTTCACATTGCATTTGATACTGCTATAGGTGCCTTGCTTGGTCAAAAATAAAACTTGTTTAATTATGTTATATACTTCAGAAGTAAAAACTTAACACCAACATAATTGAACTACACAGTCACAGAGAAAGAAATGTTGGTTGTAGTACATGCATTAAACAAATTTAGGTATTACATAACATGCTACCAAGTGTTCATTGACACAGACCACTCAACAATAAAATAATTAATGAACAAAGCAATCACAAATGGTAGAATTACAAGATGGTTATTCTTAATGCAGGAATTTAACATTACAATTCAAGATTGACTAGGGAAAGACAATCACGTAGCTGATTTCCTTTCAAGGCTTCATGCACCTAGTGATCCAAATCCTGTATCAGATAATTTCCCAGATGAACATCTATATGCAATAACTGCCAAAACACCATGGTTTGCAGATATAGCAAACTACTTATCCTCTAGAAAATTACCATCCCAATTCACAATGAAACAAAAGCGAAAGATAATTAAAGAAAGTTCTAGATACAACTAAGTGAATGGTGATCTCCTTTATACTAGCTCTGACCTAATAATAAAAAAATGTGTTAGAGAAGACGAAATATTAGAAATTTTGAAAGCATGTCATGACGAGCCATGTGGTGGTAATTTTATAGACAAATGGACAACCTACAAGGTGTTGTAACTCAACTACTACTGGCCAACAATCTTCAAAGACTCCAAAGCCTATGTCAAGGGGCATGACAATTGCCCAAGAATAGGAAGGCCAATAATATCATATGAAATGCCACTTAAGCCACAAGTGGTCATAGAACCATTTGAGCAATGGGATCTGGATTTTTTGGGACCAATAAATCCACCATCAAACAGAATGAAGTACATCTTGGTATGTACTGATTATGTAACTAAGTGGGTTGAGGCAAAGGAAATATCAAGAGCACTAGAAAACAATGTGGTCACATTCCTCTTTGAGGAAATCTTTGTTAGATTTGGGATATCAAGATAGATTGTAACTAACCAAGGCACACAATAAAATTCAAAACTTGCTTGTGATCTTACAAAGAAGTATAAGATCAAACAAAGAAAATCAACACCATACCATCCTCAAGCAAATAGACAAGTGGAGTCGACAAAAAAAGTACTGGAAAATATCATGATGAAGACAGTATAGATGAACATGAAGGATTGGTCAAAAAATTTAAGAGATGCACTATGAGCATACAAAATAACATGGAAAAAAACAATTGGGTTTAGTCCATGCCAGTTAGTGTATGGAAAAGAAGTCTTGTTACCCATAGAATTTCAGATACACACATTCAAGTTAGCAGCAAAGTTAGGACTGGAATTATTTGAAGGGCAACAACAATGGATAATGGAATTCAATAACCTGCATGAACAAAGACAACAAGCATTGGAACGCACAACTCTAGTACAACATCAAAGGATGAAAAGGCATGATCGATTCATCAAGAGAAAGACATTCAACAAAGGAGATTAGGCATTATTATTTGACTCCAAATTCATAGATTTCAAGGCAAAGTTTACAACTCATTAGCCAGGACCATATGGGATAGAAGAAATCTTTGATAATGGAGTTGTTCAGATAAAAAAAATTCATCAAGAATCTACTTCATTTCTAGTTAACCAACATAGGCTTAAATTCTATGATAAGCATATCAATAAAGAATATTTTGTGAAACAAATGAAAAAAGATACTAATCTGGAAGTAATGGAACAACATAGAAAGATGCCTTCCAGTACTCCAGAAGAAGAATAAAAAATAATAAGGAAAATAAATAAATAATATATATATATATATATATATATATATATATATATAATATATATATATATAAATAATTTCTTGTGAAAACCAAGCAACTGGCACAAAACAAACATGAATTCATCAAGGAAAACCAACTAGTTTGGCCTGTATGAATTCACAATTTATATTTTATTCTCACAATAGTTTGATTTGCAGAATTAAACGTCCAAAAAAAACAAGACTTGAGGACAAGTCTTCAGATAAGCAAGGGGGGAGTTGCAAAAGAAACTTAGATTGAGTAGCTGAAAGTTTTAGTAGTTGAATTGAAGAAGGAACTTGAATTGTATCACAGAAGGGACCTAAAAAATTATTGGAAACATTGTGTATAAGAGACCTGAAATGTTAGAAAAAAACATGTATCATACTATATAAAAATATACATGACAATAGGGACTTGAATCATCAAGTACCAATTGCAGAATGGATCTAAATGACATCAACAATCAATGAACCTAAATTAATGATGGAGGCAAGAACATGAAGTAGAAATAAAGCCTACATTTCAATATATCCTAGAAAATTCATCAAGGACATTTGAATAGAAGACATGATCAAATACTATTAGGGAGTAATGTACAGTGAGTACAAAGTTTTGCTCTTGAAATTTCAAAAATTTTAGAAATTTTTAGAGATTGTTAAGATTGAGTTAGTACCTGACATGCATATTTTACTCACATATTCATTTCGCTACCCTCATCATATTATTCTATTCATATATTCATACCCATTATTCTACATTTAATCCAATAGACATCCTCCAAATATTCATTTCATATTCTATATTCATATTCCATATTCCATTTACATATTTCATATTCATTTCATTTCATAACCCTAAGTATTTTTATTTTGAAAAGAAAAAGGATTAAAATATAGGGTCCAATAGTTGAAACCCTAGAACCTACAAAACCATACACAAGATTAGTATCATGAAATTAAATTTACATATGACCTAAACATGGTAATTTTAAAATTAAAAGACATATATATTGAAAGATGCACATTATGAAGTAATACAAAGTGAAGGAAATCAAAATAATTTATTTCGACAAGTTATAATTAAAGTGCATAAGGATGATGCTATTGAGTGAAAAGGTTATCATAATGTAGATCATGTGATGACTATACAATGCAAATAAACATTATGAAATGATTCGGAGGTATAACACATGGGACATGGATATGAAGAGGAGGTATGACGATAGTTAACAGGGATAATTCCATGCACTAAAACTATAAACCATGCAATCAAACTATAATGAAATTAAAAGCAGTGATCAAACCACAATGTACCATGAAATGAATAACAATACGAGCCAGGTGAAATAAAACATATGGTAGGAAGACTATATGGTGGAATGAGTAATACAATAGTCAAAGGTTAAGTAATAAATGTCGAGATGTTGAGGTAAGTATTGTAGGTTGGTATGTAGGATGGCCATGATGAAACAAAGGATAACCACAAAGGCAGTACTCATAAGATGCAGAAAGTGGAACAGTCAACCAAAATTTGAAAGCACAACAGTGAATGTTTCAAACAACACTATGAGTTTTGCATTGAACTAGAATTCATGCAATATACCTCCACAATTTTTACACACAGAAGGTTGTAAAAATCACTTTCTCTCTACCATCACAGTCGTTTGTAGGCTTAGGGAGAATAATGAAGTGTGCATAAGCCATTAGCACACATTTGTGAGCCTGGGGTGAATGGTTTGAGAGAGAAAACATGGAAACATAGGAAATCATACTGAGACGGAGAATGCAAGAGATATAACAATTGGAAATCAAAGTCATAAGAAGAAAAAGCATAGTAGATTGAGGGATAAGCTAAGGAAACTAGCAGAAAAAGTGGAGTTAATTAAGGAAGATCTTGTGAACAATAAGGTAAGACCAAAACTTGATCTCCCTCAGTAAATGCAGCAGATGTTTTATGAGGAAATGTCAGGATTTTTAAATAAAACACAAGTTTGACTTCAGGATATAAAAAGTGCTCCAACCACCATTTACTATTTGCTACATCTTTTCTATGCCATCAGTCAAGAAATAAGGTTTTTGGAACGAATTTTAACAGTGGAAAACATTATCAAACACAAGTTGAATGGGACACGACATAGAGAGAATCACGACAATTCAATGCAAACAGGTAAATCAACTCCGATCCTCCAGGTTCACTCATGAGATCGCCATATTGCAGTTCAAGAATATGGTCATGAATGAGATTTCTGATGAACTGTGTGTGCAGTTCAATGTGTTTGTTGTGCTGATGTTGGACTGGATCTTTGCATAGTTGAATGGCACTTTGATTATCACACCAAAGTGTAGTCGAATGTTGTTGTTGAAAGCCAAACTGTGACAGGATCTGACGAAGCCATGGGGCCTCCTTACTAGCTTCTATGACAACATGATACTCTGCTTCTACTGAAGAAAGAGAAATGGCACTTTTTTTCTTGCAAGCCCACGCAATAGGTCTTGAACCAAGAGTGAACACATAACCTGCAATAGACTCTTGATCATCAGGTCACCAGCCCAATTAGAATCAGTGAAACCAACCAAAAGAGGAGATGCTTCTGCACCATAATGAATCCAAAACTAAACTATACCTCAAACATAATGAAGTATTCTTTTAGCTACTTTCCAGTGACTTTTATGTGGGTTTTTCATAAACTGAGCAATAAGGCCAACAACAAAGGAAAGGTCGGGACAAGTATGGGTTAGATACAAAATTTTTCCTACAAGTTGACGGTATAAGGTATCATCAACTTCAAGGGAAGTACAAGTCCCTGAAAGTTTTGCTATAGACTGAAAGGGAGAAGGGGATGGCTTACAGTCTTCCATGTGAAAATGGCATAGAATATCACATGCATACTTGGACTGGGAAAGGAAAATTCCTTCCTTGGATTGCAAGACTTGAAGACCAATAAAATAATGCAAGTGCCCTAAGTCTGTCATTTCAAACTTCTTTCTAAGGCTGGACTTCACATGGTTTATAAGGTTGGGATCACTACCAGTAAGGATAATATCATCAACATAAAGAACAAGAATGATAAGGGACTTGCCCACTTTCTTGGTGTAGACAGTATTGTTAGAATGACACCTAGAAAAGCTAGTTTTTAAAAGAAAGCTATCCATTTTGGCATACCAAGCTCAAGGGGCTTGCTTGAGACCATAAAGGGATTTCTTAAGATGACATACAAGGATGGAGTATGTTTGTATAAAGCCAATAGGTTGTTCCATATAGATTTCTTCATGCAAGTATCCATGCAAGAAGGCAGATTTAGCATCCATCTAATGGACTTCCCATTTGAAAGAGGAAACAAGGGAAAGAACAAGGTGGATAGAGTTCATTTTGGAAACAAGGGAGAAGGTTTCAGTATAGTCAATGCCTTCAACTTGTGAAAATCCCTTAGCAACATTACAAGCTTTATGTTTATCAAACTTTCCATATGGGCCATACTTGGTTCTGTAAACCCATTTGCATCTAACAAGTTTTCGTCCCTTTGGAAGAGGAACAAGATCCCATGTATCATTTGCCAATAATGAACTATATTCTTCATTCATAGTTGTGTCCCAATCTAGATGGCCTGAAGTTTTTGCAAAGGTGTCAAGATCATAATTCGCTGAAGCTTGAGCCAGTAAAGAAGAGGATATATCAAATTGAGAACGTGTATGACACTCATATGTAGGATCACTGACAAGAGCACCTATTGCATCCTAAGTAGTACAGACCCATTTTGTAAGCTAAGGAGCTGA
This sequence comes from Pinus taeda, assembly GCA_000404065.3. NCBI lineage: Eukaryota > Viridiplantae > Streptophyta > Pinopsida > Pinales > Pinaceae > Pinus > Pinus taeda. The sequence goes on along the minus strand of APFE030768818.1, from coordinate 18,801 downwards.
AGGAGGATACTGAGAAGGTGGGGGAGGATTTTCATCCTCAATGTCATCATATAAAGAAGAAATATTTTCAGAGGTAGAAGGGATAGAGAGAGGTGGCACATCCGTCGCACTAGGCTCGTAGGCCGTTATATTTTCAGCAAACTTCACATCTCTTCTAATGATAACATTTTTGGACTTAAGTGGAATAAGTCTATATCCTTTGACATCTTCAGAATATCCAACAAAAATACATTGTTCACTCTTAGGTTCAAAAGCTTTACCTTTCTCATCTAGAATATGGACCCATGCTTCACTTCCAAAAACATGAAAGTGACTTACATATAGTTTAATTGAGCTCCATGCTTCTTCTGGAGTGATGTTCTTTAAAACCTTAGTAGGAGTGTGATTTACTCTGTAATTTGCACAGTGAATTGATTCTGCCCAAAAACTAAGACTAAGTCCTTTAGGTTGAAGCATACAATTAGCCATTTCCTTTAATGTGTGATTCTTCCTTTCAGCTACACCATTTTGTTGTGGATTATATGGAATAGTATGTTGCCTTTGAATTCCATTCTCGGTGCAAAAGTTGATGAATTTGTTGTTAACATATTCTCCGCCATTATCAGATGTTAGCTTAAGAATTTGATGTCTAGATTGTTTTTCAACAAAGGCCTTAAAGGCCAAGAGCATGCTAAATACTTCACCCTTGAGGTTTAAGAAGTAAACCCAAATGCGAGTGGACAAATCATCAATGAAAGTTAAGAAATACTTGTAGCTAGAAATGAAACAACTGGAAGTGGACCACATAAATCACTATGCACAAGATATAAATGGGTTGAAGCGTGCCAAGAGGTATGTTTTTCAAAACTATCCCGATGATGTTTTCCGAGTACACATCTGAAACAAACACCATCTCTGCAAGATACCATTGGAAGATCTGTCACCATATTGTCTTTACATAGATTCTGAAGGGAGCGATATTTCAAGTGACCAAATCGCTCATGCCAAAGTATGCTCACTTCATCTTTAGAGCAACAAATATTGAGGGAAGTGTTGGAAATAATACTGAGAGGGGGGGTGAATCAGTATTATCAAGTCAAATATTCCTTTTTCAAATCCAAATGATATACGCTACTTCAGTTAATTAAACCCACAAATATGTAGAAGGAAACCCGCGTATACTATGCAAACTTATAATTTACTTTATATTTCAGATGTTGATTGTTAATCTGTGTATCAAATAACCAATAACCAGAAACAGTAAAGCAGAGCAGAAGGGAATCACACACAAGAACACAAGATATAAGGTGGAAACCCAATGTGGGTGAAAACCACCTGCTGCAATTCGTCTCTATCTTATCTTTAATTAGAAACTTCTTTTTACAATTGTACTAGTGCAGTCCTTTACCAGTACGCAGGCTGCAACCTGCAGAGAGCTACAACCCTCTCTCGTTTTACAGCTTCTCCTGGAAGGGAGCTACAACCGCCTTATCTCTTGCACTATCTAAGATACTAGTACATAGGTGCTGGCCTACAGAAGGCTACAACCTTCTCTTTCTTCCAGGGACCACATTTCATAAATTTTCAGACTGGATCCATGAGCTTCAATGAATCATCAAGAATTTCTGCATCAAACAATATCCTTTTCACCAATTAGCACTGAATCAAGTAGACACTTCTCTGACAGCTGTATCCAAATCACAGTAACAGTAACCACACACGAAATCTGAACCCAGAACAAAAGATACTATCCTTCAAGCTTAAAGATTATGACCCATCAATAGAACTTATCCTTCTCCTTGCGCTCAGGTTCCTTCTTTATTCAGATCTAGATCTGCACCATAACCCAATCATAGTATTCCAGATCTAGCACTTTATCAGATATTCAACAAAAATTCAAATGATGCTTTTCCAAATGATCTCCTTCCTCTTTTATAGCCTTAGGCCTTTCACAATACCAAGGTCCAAAACCATAATAACACAATACCATGAACCCAATACTTGGGATCAACACTTTTGGATGCAATACCATGGACCAAAACCATAGGATAAAAAACTGTCGGACTAATACCATGAACCAACCATGAAAGTGCGTGAACTTTTCTCCACATGAAATAAACTTTTCTCTGCATAAACTTCCGTGAACGTTTCTCCACATGAAATAAACTTTTCTCTGCATAAAATTCTGTGAACTTTTGTCTACATGAAATAAACTTTTCTTTGCATAAAATTCCGTGAACTTTTCTCCACATGAAATAAAACTTTCTCTGCATAAAATTTTGTGAACTTTTCTCCACATGAAATAAACCTTTCTCTGCATAAAATTCCGTGAACTTTGCTACACTATAATTTATCATCTTAGTGGAGTGCGTTGCCATCAAGTACAACATATGTATCATAATGCCAACAATCTCCCCCTTTGGACTTGATGGCAATAACAACCAATCACTCTCCCCCTTTGACATCAAGGGAAAAGGGAAAACCAAGATAATCTCTTTCCTAGAGAAACATTATGTTGCCCATACTCCCCCTGAGTACCCGCTGAAATCTTAGAATGAGCTCCCCCTTTGTATATGCCAAGGTGTACCACTCTATCCATGCTTCCTCTCAGTACATGCTGAAGTCTCTAATCTGCTAAAGTGTGTTGTTCATGCTCCCCCTAACTATAAGCAAGCTCTACAAAAAGATGTTTTACAAGAAGAACATGACTCTATCATAAATGACCTTCCTATCACCAAGGACTCATACATACATCCATTTCCCAACCAAGTGAGGATATATCAAAAGTTTACACATATAAACAAGAACATTACATCTTTATCCTAGGCATAGTGGGGAAACCAAGATAGGCCATTACATGACCTTGACACCATAAAAGAGATACATGACATAGAGACGAAATATCTAGAGCCAGACTTATGAAAGTCACCAATAACTGATAGTAGCAGCATCTGACAATCACCATTCAGATCAGCAACCACGATTTCCTACTATTCTTTCTCTGCCTTCGTTCCACCTAAAACCAACAACAGTTGTGAACTAGAACCAAAATCTTCTAAGATAATGCCAACAATGCATCATTAGAAGTTTATCTGCTCCCCCTGAACCTGTGCCAGATGGTCTCTATCAGACCCATATCAGACTATCTTCAACAAGAGCTTGTCCCTTCTGATATCCATCAAGCCTCCATGTACGCGACTTTCTCTGCAAAAATCGCGTATGTACGCGGATCCTCCTCAGGCAACACACATACACCAATTTTTCTCTAAAACTGACAAGATTTAACAACAGGATGATACATCAACTACTCCCAGCTTCTGTCTGAGATATTCAAAAGTTTCCCTGGGCAGTGCTTTGGTAAGAATATCAGCAACTTGTTCCTTAGAAGGAACATACTCCAATTTAACCTTTTGTTCCAACACTTGTTCCCGAAGAAAGTGATACTTGATCGGTATGTGCTTGGTCCTTGAATACATGACTCGGTTCTTTGAAATGCTGATTGCACTTGTATTATCACATAAGATGGAGATAGGTGTAGTACAAGTGATCTGAAAATCTTGCAAGGTTTGCATCATCCAAAGGAGTTGAGTGCAGCAAGATGCAGCTGCCACATATTCCGCTTCAGTTGTAGATAAAGCAATCGAACTATGTTTCCTGTTGAACCAAGATACCAATCTGGAACCCATAAAGAATGCACCACACTTGTGCTCTTTCTTTCATCCACACTTCCAGCCCAATCTGCATCTATATAAGCATGAAGAGTGAGATCTGTATCTCTAGGATACCATAAGCCATAGTTTTGAGTTCCATGAAGATACTTGAAAATTCTCTTTACTCCCTGAAGATGAGTTTCCTTAGGATTTTCCTGAAATCTTCCAACTATTCCCACTGCATGCATGATGTCTGGTCATGTACCTGTCAAATAAAGTAGACTCCCAATCATGGATCTATAGGTTGGTTCATGCACTGTTGTTGATTCATCATTTGCACTGAGACTGCATCCTGTAACCATAGGGGTACATACTGGTTTTGAATCTTCCATGCC
>APFE030768813.1:13655-36947 GCA_000404065.3 Pinus taeda | reverse complement strand
TCCAAGCTCTGCTCTCTCAGCTAGATGGTGTAAACAACTGAAGGGGATTGAGATGCTAGCTTGGGGACCAAACAGATGAATTTATAGCCAAGCTTCCATCAAGCTTCTAATGGCTATGTGTCAGGTGTTCCACAGATCAAAGTAGAGAACTCCAGATGGAGTAATGGACCACTTCAGAAGCTCCCAACAAGAAAATTAATTAACTGCAGTTGATTTCCTTAATTTAAGGAAATTACTGTAGTTGGTTTCCATAAATTAAGGAAAGATTGTAGTTTACTGCCATAACCGTAGGCAGCAGTTTGGTAAAAATTTAATGGAGCTTAACATAAATTCCATGAAAGATAATGGACCAGGGTTTTAATTCTTTGTTTTATTATTTAAAAAGAGAACGGTTCTGTGAACCAATATGAAATGAACTATTAATGGTTTATCCTTGTTTTACGATTTTCCATGCTGCAAATTAGTTATGTAGTATTTGAAACTCTATTAATGGTTATGGTTTTTGTATGGGTGATATCCAATAGCAAATCCGGCTATTCTGAGTTCTCAGTGTTAATGGTTTGGAATTTGGGGTGGTTGGCTCTCGAGTTTTCCCTTGGAAACCAACCGAGAGACACAAAGAACCCTTACGATTCGACTATCATTTTATTCCATTATTATTACAGTTCTGACCTAATCTAGTTAAGTAATTATTTTCTATAACAGTTTTCATATCGATGGGTTGCCTTTTTGGTTTTGTTATCAGTCAAGAAAAGAATATTTAACCTAGTAAGGACTTTCTATAGATCAGTATCTTAAAAACTCTATCATTATCACCCAAAAACTCTCAAAAGAGCTAATGATCCACCCCATATGTTAAAATTTTCCTTTTCCAGAGTGTAATTCAAAATATATAAACTTAAAAGATAAAAAGTCTCATTACGGGCTTGATTACCATGTTCATAGGGAATTGATTTAACTGATATTACCAATATTGCATATCAAATAGGGTAATAGCTAATGATCTCCTCGATCAGAAGACAAGGAGTCTCATCAAGAGCCATCTTGTTCAGTTTAGTTACAACCAGTGAATGGCATCATCATTAGTAGGTTACCACGCCTAGACAATGTATTTTAAGAAACCAAAAAAGAAAAAGATTACATTCAAAAGGGAAAAAAAGGACAAGGTCCAAGAGAGATTCAATCCAAGTGAATATCATTTCGAAATTTTAAAATTCATACAGATGAGATAATGAATCATTGTTGGTTAAAAGATAACCCTGTCAAGGCTATGAACGCTTGCTGGCAGCAGAGGCTCTATTTGTGATAAATGAGTAAACACCAAAAAACTAATCTGCATAAGACACCTATTATATTACTTTAAACCTTATTATTGGCTAATGCAAACGTTGATACTTCTATCATTACAAGGGTAAAGTAATTAAGTAAATAAGTTGAGCAAGTAATGATGATTCTAGAGAAAAAAAATTTACCTTATAATTCGTGTAATCATTATTCTTATAACTATAATTACTTTGAAAGTTTTTAGAAATTTCAGACAAATACTCAAAGATAACCGGTTCTCCCAAGTGAATCGCCAATTGTTATACTATGAAACAACCCCCCCATTTATAAAGAACAATGGCTAAGGTTAGAGTTATAAATGGAGACCCTTTTATATTTTCAGGCTTAGGATAATAATACGCAACTCTAAGAAAATACCTATAAAAACCTTGCAAAACAAACTAAGGATGAAATCCACATGGCAAATCACAAATCACACTTTTTTGCATGACTATGTTAAAGCACTTTCAGAAAATTGTGATATGTGATTAGGTCTCCCGCTACGATAACATCACCTTGTCATTTCGCAATCACATTTCACACTTCGCATAGTTCGCAATAAACTTAACCATGCCATTAGAACGACCGTTAGCAATTTGCGAAATGCGATATTGCGATATCACAATCACATTTCGCACTTCGCATAGTTCACAATAAACCTAACCATGCCATTAGAATGACCATTAGCAATTTGTGAAATGTGATATTGCAATATCGTAATCGCATTTTGCTTAATGAATCTAGTAGAGCTATATTGTATCCCTTTAAAGACCGTGATGCGCGATTAAGAGTGGTAAAACGTGTAGAATAATTACGTTTTAAATACCAAAACAAACGAGTTGACAGGTTAATAAATATTTAGCATCTTGAGGAAGGATAATCATTTTCCAGGTTATGGGTAGTTACAATCAATTAAATCTTTCTCACAATCCAAATTCATTTCAGAGAATCTTTCAATCTTAATTACCTATTATCATCTGCATTGATATATCTTGTCTATTTCAGGCAAGCAACAAAAGAAATGTCACTAAGAAAGGTGATGCAGAAACAAAGCAAACAAACCATTGTTCAATCTGAGTTTACAAAGATGGCTCTTATATTCGTTGATACATTTTGTGATGTTTCCAGAGGCGCAATAGCTTGGGAAGTGATTTACAATACGCTGGAGGACGAGCGTCCTAAAATCGTTGTTATGAGAGCAACAACTGACTCAACAAGGCCTTCAGGACTTCAATGCAGAGATGCTTCCTGTTCTTTCCTTCATAGGATAGGAGCAAGAGCTAAAATAATACCATAGATAGATATGATCAGGTGGGTGATCGAAAACCTTATCATTGAAGATAGGCAGTTCAAGAATTCAAGGATGGAGCTCATAGGGTAATTCAGATCATAGGACTTGAAGAAGATGTACCACATACCTGACCTGCTAGATATCTACGACAACACATTTGTGGCTAACTTCGTAAAGAATAACCCATGCCCCTTCAAGCTAATTCAGGGTTGGAGAGTATTGGACAACAAATTCAAATATGATAAATCGGGTATGTATGCTATAGCCTCTTTGGAAAACCCCTACAACTATGCAGCAACCATATTATGTAGATTGTATGGGCTACCCAATAATACTAAGTTTTCAATATAATGGATTCCTCTGATTGATGCCTGTGTTAATTCCCATATCATGAATTGGCCTTCCATCCTATCTGACAAGCTAGCCACCACCATCACCAAATATAGACAAAAGAAAGCCTCCTCTTTAGATAACCTTCCTCCCTTCTATTTTAGTGCCTATATTATGGATGTTATCTCTTTTCACACAAAATACCAACCATGGGATGGAAATGGACCTTACAAGATCCTTACCCAATCCATCTCAGCCATAAACAAATATGGGAATCACATTACGTACCTCACTTCTATAAGATATTTCATGTTGTTGTGTTGCCCCTGCATCAAATAATTTTCAATAAGAAAGCCCCTAGGGTTTCCCAAGAAGCTGCAGCAGATCTGCTTACTTTTGGGAAGTATTTCATTGAAGAATGGTTCACCTACATTAGGGTTTTTGGTAGCATAGTCGATCCACACATCCTTCCTTTATATGTTTCTAATAATTTATTAGCAAGAGAGATTGCCTACCAGACTGTGGGAAGGGGCCTAACTAAAGTCCTCAAACATGACAAGAAGTCATTATGGCCCACTTTCCCTGTCAAATGCAGTTCTTTTTCTTTAGCGAATTTTGTCCATGCTACTAAGTAATCTGCACATATGGAAGCCCTCAGGCTTATTACATTGCCTAAGAGGTAATTTGATCCAAACAAAATGGCATATAATGTCACTATTGGAGTAAAGCTCAAGCCAAAAAATCATGAAGATAATTATTTTGAGGATTTGTTATAGTCGGCCATATCCTTCGAACAAGCATTTGAATGGGGAAAGGTGAATCTGAAACCTAAAGATTTTCAAAGATTTTAGGAATTCGGAGATGAGAAGCTCCAGGTGATCCCCGTGCATCTGTTAAAGCCTGAGGATAAGTCTACACCAAGTATAATTGTTGATAGTGGAGGTCCTAGCTCTCAAGTAGACTATCAGGTAAACACTGAGAAGACACCAGACACAGGGAAACCCCAAGACACAGACAACACAGCTGATTCCATTAGGAAGTCAGCTAAGAAACAAGTGATGAGCACCCCAACTACAGAGATCAGTTTAGAGGCCAAAGGCAGTAGTTTGGAGTAGGAGTGGGATTAGTTTAATCATAAATTTCAAGGCACTCCAAAAGCCTCAAATACCAAAGAAACAGGGGAACATAAAACTCCTATGCATGTTCATAAGGATACAAAACCTAAGTCTATCGGTGAACAATCCACACCTACGGAGGAACAAGTAACAATGTCCCAGCATACTGAAATTATCCCTACTCTGCCCACATCAAAAATTGTTTTGAAAGTAATGGAAATATCTACACTTGATGTGTTCTATAGCCCTCTCCACAAGGTTGTAGTTAGAAGGCAGAGAAAAAGGAGAAGGGTAGATACACCCGAATTCCCACCTAGAAACGAGTCGATAGACATTGTTTGGAAGGACATTCCTTTCAATTCAACCGAGAACTTGACTAGACTATCACAGTTCATAGGAGCATACGCATCAGCCACTATGGAAAAGGCTACTGAGGTCTCTACTATACTAAGGGAGAAAGAGGAGAGAATTGCGCAATGCGAACAAGAGCTTGAGATAGAGAAAGAAAGTGCAAACAGGCAGGTGGCTAAGCAACAGCCACAATTGCAGCAAGACATGGAGGTCCTGAAAGTAAGCTATGAAGCTGATATATCGGCCAAAAATATGCAACTCCAAGAAATGCAGAAATCATGGAAAGATACAAGGATGTTCCCACTACTAAGGAGTTCATTAAAGAGGTCCTAGAATTAAATTCCCTTATGGTGAAACAACAGGAGTATTTCTGCTAGAAGATGTCACACATTACTCCCTATCTGACTACTAGCGACCAACTGACAGATAAGGCCATCGACCAGAGAATGAAGTTTAACGATTTAAACAGTAGAATCTTTGAGTCAATTGAATGGTAGGAAATAGAAGATGGAAGGAAAGCCAATCTACCTGAGATTGAGGAAAATCATAAAGACATTCTCTTCACAGATTGAGAGGCGAGAATAAAATAGGCCGAGCTAGCAGTCACAAGGGTAGCTGAAGTATGAAAGAATATCATTAAGGTAGTGAATCACATCTTGTTCACCACTAATCTCATTAAAGAATGCAATACGAAATAAATGCCCGATTTAAATGCTTTATATAAAGGCTGGCAAGAAAAGGTGAGGAGTCAAAGAGAGGCAATTACAAAACTAACCACGACCAACTGGGAGTCATATTGGCCATATCTTGTTAAGCCACATAGCTAGATTATGACTCTCAATTGTTCCCTTCATACAACTCAAAGGATGTTGCCACCGCTCATCGATGTGATCTTCACAGGACAACTGAGGACACATTTCGGAGCACCTCCTCAAATTCAACCGATGACCGATATTTGTGATTTAAAGGAAAAGATGGCAGACAACAAGTCATCCACTTAGTTTTGTTTATTTAGCCTCTGTTTATTTTTGGAGTTAGTTACCTAATTAGGAGGAAGGTTGTTTGAAACCTCATAAAATTTTGTATAATCTATTTTTGCACATTTAGTTAGAATAGTGTTTATACCCTTCTCATGCATTTAAAGAAAGGTCTAGAATTTTATCAAAAACATTTGCAAAGAATGCACTATTGTAAGTTTGTGAATGCTTTGGTGAAATTATGGAACATGATCGTTTCTTTTAGATATCAGACTATTTTCCTTTGTTGACGCACTTTTGTATTCTTGGGAGACAATTTGACTTGAAGAAAGAAGTTGGTCTATGTCATTTGTCAAATGAGTAGGACTTCACACATATGGTACTATTATCGTGTATGCTTGATTCTGTTTCCATTTGATCAGTGGCAAAGCTTTACTTTCATGAATTATATGTGAGATTTATTGTTTCTGTTAAAGCGTTAATTGCACTTCTGTATGATGCCTAGCTGAAATTGTGATTTTCATATATAACTCAACATATATGCGATATATTTTATAAATTCCTTTGAATAACTATTTAGTCAATGGAATTATCTTTTACATTATCATCTCTGTTTAGTTATGTTCAATCTTTATTATCACATGTTAAACAGATATCATTGTAGATTGCATACTAGACATGAATACCCGGGTTTATATTAGAATAAGTTAGTTAGAGCAATTGCATTATAGAATAGGTCACTTAGATTATCATTATTCTATTGCAAACACTCATGAACCACCCATTCTCATCTTAAAACTCACACTGAGAAACTGGTCCCATTATCCCGAGTTGGAACCGCCACTTTAAACGGAAAAGGAGTTGCCTTAAGGTCCAGACCAAGTGGTTATCCCCCTTGTTTCGACAATAGAATTTTGAGGCCGCAACATTTTGTCGCTAGAAGGAGGGCATTCAATTGTGAATGGCATATAAACCTAAAGATCATTCGAAAATCATTCATAAGAGTCAAAACCCCTCCACCATTTCTACGCCTTCTGAAACTCGTTCAGAATCTCCTGATCGGAAGTCTGAAGTTGTAGAAAGATCTTCGTCGTCTCCTAAAGTATGAAGGAAACCACCCTCTCTATATTACACTCCTAAGTATTTCTAATTTCATTATTTGATACAAAAATTGGAACAGATATCCATTTCTTCCGAGAAGCCAAAGAGACCCGAAGTGTCTGAAGAAAGTGTTACCTCCTTATTACAACAAATTGGTGTATTGACTAGACTGCAAAGTGAAAGACTTGGGGTTACGCCTTTCAAGTTCCCCATTCCTCCACGACGTAGGAAAGTCACTTCATCAACATCTGAATCGGATACCAGTGAGATCACATCACCTTTCCATCCATTTACTTCCCCATCCACTTCTACTCAATCCACGACTTCTCAAATATCCACTTATCCAATTAGTATTACAATTAATAGTACTAATCCAGTAGTAAGTTCTTCACCATCTATACCTACTTCTAGACCGACCTTCCCATCTTCTCAGTTCCCAACTCAAGTTATGGCCAATCAACCTTGGAAAAATATTGGTGCTGTCCTAGTTGCAAATCCAAATGCACTTCCAGCAAACCTAGAAAAATGCTTGCCTAAGTATAATCTTGACGATGCTCTCTCGACCAAAGAACATCTAAATAATTTTATGTTAGCCATGAATCTCAATGGGGTTGCACATGAAGATGCTGTAATCAGACTGTTTCCTTATACTTTCCAAGATCTACTAGGTCTTGGTATTTTTCCCTCCCAGCAGGTTCAATTAGAGATTGGGATACTTTTCAAGAAGTATTTCTTGCAAATTTTGGTGATGACAGGACCATAGCATCCTTGATCAATGATCTTTCTAATTTGAAAGCTAATACAGATGAAAAGATCAAATATTTCAACTCCATATTTAACAAATCGCTAAACAAAATCCCAGTTGCCTCTAAACCTGTTGTAGATGTACAAATATAATGGTATATATCATCTCTTCCTTCTAATATTGCAATTTTTGTAGATAGGGCCAATAAGGCTACCCTTGTAGAAAACATGAAAGAAGCCCTGTCTATAGAAAGAAGAATCATAGCTTTGTAAAAGAGATCACAAACAGACGAAAGGAAGTCCTAGAAAATAAAATTTAAGAATGAATCTAAGAAAAAGGCTTCAAAGGACCCTTTCAATCTTGAAGGCCTTCAGAAAATTTTAAAAACAATGTCTAAAAAAATGGTTGAAATTAAAAAACAGGTCGTAGAATCCTCTACTCCCAAGAAACCTTTTCGATCATTCAAAAAGAACCCTTCTTCTACATCACAGTCCCCAAACACCATTTCAAATGTTGAGTCTGACCAAGAAGCAGAAGAAGATTTGCCAAATGAAGAGGAAGCCGAAACAGAAGAAGAAATTGAACTAAACGGGATGTGGGATTTCATCCTCCCAACTGAAGAAGAGGCACAAGCAATGCTAGTCACTACAAGAAGTAAAAACTCTCCTGACATGTCTATCACAAATCAGAAGCAAAAAGTTTCTACTTTTGCAAAGGAGAAAACAATAGCTAAGAAATATAAGACTAGCCAAACAAATCCTATCCCTCCAGATTCCCCCAATGCCTCAAAAACATTGGTAATCTCAGATACAGTTGAATACAATACAGTGGAAGACATGAAAAAGACTAGAGCTAACATCTCATTGCATGAGCTCACTAAACTCAAGCAACAATAGAAAATTCTATTAAGAGAATTGAAAGCAATTCCAATATCTCCCCTGTCATCTATTGTAGTTACTCAAGCTACCTACTATATGGGAAAACCTCCCTCATCCTCAAATAAAGTAGATCCTTCAGATCTAGTTCTGATTGGTGATAGGTCTATTTCTCATGTTCCTCCATTTCTGCTCACTTATGAAATTTTCGACAGGAATGTCCATAACTTCCTTGTTGATTCAGGAGCCTCCTCAAATATAATTCCAAGAGCTGTGTGTACCAAATTGAACATTACACCTCAAAAATCTGCAGTGCACATAGTTCAGTTAGATAGGACAAAAGTAGAGGTGCTTGGAGAAATAGCATTAGTTTCAATTAGGCTTTCCTCTAATCAAAAAGGTTCACAAATAATTGATATTTTGGTGGACGATATCCCTGAATTTTACGCTTTGATTCTCAGTAGGGATTGGTCTGAAAAGTTTCATGGTTATTTCGCAACTGATTGGTCTCACATGTGGTTTCCACACAATGGTAAACCAAACCAAATCAAGGTAGAAAGAGATAAATTCATGAAACATACAGTCACCGACCTCAAGGGAAGCAATGAACCTATTTCCTTAACTAATAATATCATTGGAAATTACTTAATCGAGTCCTCTTTAGGATCCTTTAATGCTTAGAGTCTCCCTTTTTAGATAATGTTGTAGTTTCTCAAATCGAAAAATTTTCACAAACAGATGCTTCCAAATGTCTAAATTCAGTAGATAAAGTTTCTAATAACTTCAGTTCTAGAATCTCTATTTTGACGGTTCGAAATCAGAAGACGGTGCAGATGCAAGATGCATTTTGACCAATCTGGAAGGAGAGAAAACCATGTTGGCCTATAGACTTGAATTCCAGTGCACTATTAATATCGTTGAATATGAAGCACTGATCCAAGGACTGTATAAATCCGTCGGTCTTAATGTAAAATACCTACAAGTCTATGGTGATTATGAAATAATTGTGAAATAGGTGAAAAATAGAATCCATTGTGTATCTGGACACCTTAAACACTATCAATATTTAGCTTCGAAATTGACTTCTCATTTTTTTGCTTTCAACATATCTTCAGTCCCTAGACTACAAAACACAAGTGCTGACTTACTAGCTAATGTGGCATCCAAGCTTATACCCTAAGAAGACTTTAGTCCTGACATATTTTCAATAGAGTTAATATTTAGGCCATCTATTCTCAAGAATGTAACAAATTAGAGAGTATTCAACAACGAGTTAATTTCCTTTCATCGGAGGGATCATATGAAGAACATATCATAGATGAATATGTGCATGATCTAGAAATCAAACATAATCATGATCAAAACCCAATACCAAGGTCTATGGTTAAGATGGAAGATTTCTATGATTTAAAGGATAGGTTCAAGAGAATTACTAACTCCAAAACTCAAAGTTCTATGATGAGATTTGAAGTAGTAAACCTAGGGTCAAATGAAAAACCTAAAAATGTCAACCTAGGTCTTGGCCTATCATTTGAAGAAATAATATCATTCATTAGGCTATTGAAAACATATAAAGGCAACTTTTCTTGGGATTATGCAGATCTCAAGACCTATGATACCTCTATAATTGAAAATACCATACCCATGACTTCGAATGAAAACCCAGTTCAACAGAAGCTTCACAAAATTCACCCAAACCTTGAGAGTCAAATCAAATCTGAATTGAACAAGCTTCTGAAGGCCAAAGTAATCTTCCATGTTAGACATTCTAAGTGGGTATCAAATATGGTACCCATAAGAAAAAGAACAGTGATATTAGGATTTGTAATGATTTTAGAAACCTAAATCAAGCTGGCCAAAAAGATAATTTTCCCTTGCCTACTATGGAACAAATATTGTAATCAATTGCGGGTTCTGAATTAATGTCTTTTATAGATGGATTCTCAGGATATAATCAAATTCTTGTGCAACCAGATAGCAGATTAAAGACAACATTTAGGACCAAGTGAGGAACATGTGCCAATCAGAAGATGCCTTTCAGACTCATTAATGTTGGTGCCACATTTCAATGTGCTATGGACATTGCCTTCAAAGGTCTAATCAATAAATCAGTTGTTATTTACTTGGATGATATCACAGTCTATTCTTAGGATAGGAACAATCATTTGAGTGACCTGAAGCACATTTTCGAAAAATGCAAGAAGTATGGCATTTCCTTAAATCCCAAAAAATCTTATTTTGCTTTACCAGAAGACAAACTCCATGGGTTTATAGTATCCAAGAAAGGAATTTACATTGATCCTGATAAAGTCCAAGCGATTGAAAATATTCCCCTCCCCAAAAAAAAAAAAAATAAAAAATAAAAATAAAACATGCAACCATTCCTAGGCCAAATAAATTTTGTTAAAATATTTGTCCCAGATTTTTCACAAATTGTCTTACCCCTTCAAGCAATGATAAGAAAAAAATGTAGTTTTCAGATGGAACAAGGATGAAAGAGAGTCATTTGAGTTGATTAAAAAAGGCATTATTAATTCTCCCTCATTGACAACCCCTAAATTTCTCAAACGTTTTGTATTATATTCTTTTTCATCTGATACATCATATGCAGCAGGTTTGACACAGTTGAACGATGAAAATATCGAGGCACCCATCCCCTTTTTTAGTTCTAACTTGCAAGGTTCCAGATTAAATTATTCAGCGATCGAGAAACAAGCATTTTCTGATTTTAAAACTTTGAAACACTTCATAACTTTTCTTCTTAAAACCTATACAAAGATATTTGTACCCTACCATGCAGTAAGACAATTATTGATCCAAAGAGAAGTAAGAGAGAAAAGAGCTAATTGGGTAACTACACTCCAAGAATGTGATGTAGAAATTTGGCCAGCTAAATTTATCAAGGGCCAAGGTTTTTGCAGGATGTTAACAGGAGCTTCCCAATTACCACCAGAAGAAGATCAAGGTAATGAAGTGCAAATATCAGAGGTAAGCCTCAATGATACGCAATCACAATATGTTGATTTTAAATTTTATCTAACAAATGGATATGCTCCTATGCATCTTAATTATAAAACAAATCAAGCTTTAAGATTGAAATCAAATCAGTATGAGCTAGTCAATTATGTATTGTTTAGAAAGAATTATGATTCAGTATTGCTAAGATGCCTAGAGAAACCTGAAGCCAAAAAGGTTACGCGGGAATTACATGATGGACCAGCTGGAGGACATTTTGGAGGAAATACCACTGCTCACAAAATCCTACATGTAGGATATTATTGGCCAACGGTATTTAAAGATGCACATGAATATGAAAGGAATTGAAAAACTTGTCAAACTACAGCTGGAAGAGAAATAAAGCCAACATTCCCTTTACAACCAATTAATATCCAACAGCCATTCGAACAATGGGCATTAGACATAATTGGTGAGATTGTTCCTAACTCTTCCAAGCAGCATAGGTACATCCTTATAGCTACTGATTACTTTACTAAGTGGGTAGAAGTTGTCCCATTAAAGATAGCTAATATAGAAAAAATCATAGACTTCATTGATCAATACATATTTACCAGGTTTGGCTTACCCTCAACTTTAATGTTTGATATTGCATCTTACTTTTCTAGAAATACAATGGTAGAATTTGCTCTTAAGCAAGGTTTCAAGTTGAAATATTTATCCAATTATTTTCCTCAAGGTAATGGATTAGCAGAATCAACAAACAAGGACCTCATCAAAATTATCAAAAGGACTATTAATCAAAATCAAAGGAATTGACACAAAGCATTAACATTTTCTCTATGGGCAGACATGATTACTCAGAAAGCTTCTATTGGTTCTTCTCATTTTGCTTTAGTTTATGGAAAAGAAGCTATTCTTCCCACAAACATAGCAATCCCATCTCTTTCCCTAGTACAATTCATCGATGAAAACCCTTCATCTTTTGTCCAGGCTGGACAATTTCAAATTCTCAAGCTCAAAGAGAAAAAGCTAAAGTAACCCACTTCCATCATCAACAATTAGTAAAAGCTTCTTTTAACACAACTTCTACTAGTCGAAAAAATCTTGAAGTAGGTGATTTGGTTTTGCAATGGGACAAAGCACACGAGGAAAAAGGTAGACATACCAAATTCCAAAGACTATGGCTTGGCCCTTTTCAAATCATTGAAACAATTGGACAATCAACGTTTCTTTTACAAGACTTGTCAGGTAAGAAGGATTCTTTGCCCGTTAATGGAAAAATTTTGAAAAAGTACTTTTCCTATGAGATAACCTCTTCCAATTTTGTAACATATTACTTTTTAGGAAAATAATGGTTAACTAGTATTTGTTTTTGGCTTTTCAAAATAAAATCTTTGATAACATTTCTGCTTTTCGCTTTTATAAGAAAGTAAGAGTTAAAAGGAATAATTAGGACATTTAAGTACTAAAGTAAACTTGATTTCTTTGGAAAATCTTGATCTTTCTTAAAACATTTATTTTACGAACAAACTCTTATCTTTATAGAATATGAAGGTTTTGTTACCAGTGAAGAAAAGAATCTTTAACCTAGTAAGGACTTTCTATAGATTAGTGTCTTAAAAACTCTATCATTATCACCCAAAACTCTCAAAAGAGCCAATGATCCACCCCATCTATTAAAATTTTCCTTTTTTCAGAGTGTAATTCTAAAATATATAAACTTAAAGATAAAAAGTCTCATTATGAGCTTGTTTACCATGTTCATAGGGAATTGATTAAACTGATAGTACCAATACTGCATATCAAACAGGGTAATAGCTACTGATCTCCTTCATCACAAGAGAATGGGTCTCATCAAGAGCCATCTTGTTCAGTTTAGTTACAACCAGTGAATGGAATTGTCATTAGTAGGTTTCCACGCCTAGACAACGTCTTTTAAGAAAACAAAAAATAAAAAGATTACATTCAAAAGGGAAAAAAGGGACAAGGTCCAAGTGAGATTCAATCCAAGTGAATATCATTTTCAAATTTGAAAATTCATACAGATGGGATAATGAATCATTGTTGGTTAAAAGATAACCCTGTCGAAGCTATGAACGCCTATAGGCAGTAGATGCTCTATATGTGATAAATGAGTAAACACCAAAAAACTAATTTGCAGAAGAAACCTACTATATTACTTTAAACCTTATTATTGGCTGACGCAAGCGTTGATACTTCTATCATTACAAATGTAAATTAATTAAGTAAATAAGCTGAGCGAGTAATGATGATTCCAAAGAAATGTTATTTACCTTATAACTCATGTAATCATTATTCTTATAACTCTAATTACTTTGAAAGTTTTTAGAAATTTCATAAAATTACTCAGAGATAACCTATTCTCCCAAGTGAATCGCCAATTGTTGTACTATGAAACAATCCCCCCATTTATAAAGAACAATAGCTAAGGTTAGAGTTATAAATGGGGACCCTTTTAAATTTTAGCCTTAAGATAATAACTAACTCTAAGAAAATACCTAGCAAAACCTTGCAAAACAAACTAAGGATGAAATCCACATGGCAAATCACAAATCACACTTTTCCGCATGACTATTTTAAAACACCTTCACAAAATTGTGATACGTGATTAGGTCTCCCGTTGTGATAACATAACCTTGTCATTTTGTAATCGCATTTCGCACTTCACCTAGTTCGCAATAAACTTAACCATGCCATTAGAACGACCGTTAGATATTTGCGAAATGTGATATTGCGATATTGCAATCGCATTTCGCTTAATGCATCTGGTAGCACTACACTGTATCCCTTTAAAGACCGCGATGCACGATTAAGAACGGTAAAACTTGTGGAATAATTACGTTTTAAATACCAAAACAAACGAGTTGACAGGTTAATAAATATTTAGCAGCTTGAGGAAGGATAATCATTTTCCAGGTTATGGGTAGTTACAATCGAGTATCTCATTAAACCTTTCTCGTGATCTAAAGTCATTTTAGAGAATATTTCAGTCTTAATTACCTGATATCGTCTACGCTGATATATATTATCTATTTTAGGCAAGCGACAAAAGACATGTCACTAAGAAAAGTGATGCAGAAACAAAGGAAACAGACCATTGTTGAATATGAGTTTACAAAGATGGCTCCTATCTTCATTGATACAGTTTGTGTTGTTTCCAGAGGCGCGACATCTTGGGAAGTGATTTACAATAGTATGGAGGACGAGCATCCTAAAATCACTATTACGAGAGCAACAACTGACTCAACAAGGCCTTTAGGACTTCAATGCAGAGATGCTTCCTGTTATTTCCTTCATAGGATAGGAGCAAGAGCTAAAATCCTCCCATACACAGATATGATCAGGTGGGTGATTGAAAACCTTATCATTGAAGATAAGTAGTTCAAGAATTCAAGGATGGAGCTCATAGGGTCATTTAGAGTAGAGGACTTGAAGAATATGTACCACATACCTAACCCACAAGATATCTATGACAACACATTTGTGGCTAACTTTGCAAAGAAGAACCCAAACCCCTTCAAGCTAATTCAGGGGTGGAAAGTGTTGGAAAACAAATTCAAATATGACAAATCAGATATGTATGCTATAGCTTCTTTGGAAAACCCCTATAACTATGAAGCAACCATATTATGTAGATTGTATGGGCTACCCAATAATACTAAGTTTTCAATAGAATAGATTCCTCTGATTGATGCTCGTGTTAATTCCCATTTCATGAATTGGCCTTCCATCCTATCTGACAACCTAGCCACCACCATCACCGAATATTGACAGAAGAAAGCCTCCTCTTCATATAACCTTCCTCCCTTCATATAAACTTCTTTGACTCTCTCTGGCTCTGTCTCGATGCTACCTTTGCTTTGCAGGTTAGCTCAACTTACTTTCTCTATTCTTTGCTCTTAGCTTTCTTACTTGCTTTTCTACTTTCTAGCTGCTTGCTTTGTCTCTGTCAGTTCGTGGATTTAAAGCCAGTCTGCTTCTTGATTGTTCGTTTTCACTTCCTGGTGTTCTGGTTCTTCTGCCTCTCTCTGTTTGAATTCCCATGTTTTGCGTCATCATCACTGTGTAATGCTTCACAGGGAGGTGGCCACCTGTTTCATAATGAACTGAGTGTCAGTTCTCTTAGAAATGTTTGAAAGTTCATTATATCCATTTAACTCCCAGATTGCCCACGAACATGATTCTTCTGCCAACTCATCATTCATGTCGGACTTCAAACTTTATATAACTCGGCTTTTTTACCCCATTGAATCTGGTCATTCGTTGGATCATGTGTCTGCCATCGATTTGGAGCCTCCAGATCCTACGGTCTTCGTCCATATCAGGCGGGTAAGTTGTGTGACGTTTACCCGTCCGATGTGAGCAGTTTTCTCTCTCTTCCACTGGACGTATGGCACCTAGTGTGTGGCATCGGGCGGGACTCTGTTGAAACCGCTTACTGCTGGAAGCCCTTTCGATATCCTGCCGGTTTTCGTGTGGGACCTGCCTCTAATAGAATCATAAAATTCCATACGGTTATTTACTTTTCGGTTCCGGACGCTTAGGGTTTTTTCTTCTCTGAGGGTTTTGCTTGATGATATGCGATTAGTGACTTGTCACTAATTGCATATCAGAAACCTCCCCCATTCACAAAAATACCTCTCATTTTGCTGTTTCGTGGTAGCGCGCGTTACCATGGGTCAACAGTGTGCTCGCTTGACCGAGGGACCTCGTTGCTCCATGCTACTCACAAATTACAACTGTTCCAAGGGTATTTCTGATAAGCTCGACCTTTGTAAGTCTTTGAAACTTTGGCATGAATTTTTCGGAGTTATAAAAACTTAGAGACTGTTTTAGGATCCAATTCGGATCATGGCCTTCCCACTGAAAAATATTTTGGACCACCAAAGTTGATTTTTAAGCATCCATCAAGTGAGGGTACAAAATCCTCACTTGCCCAATTTCTATCCATTTTGCACTACGTGGTTTTGAACCTTTGAGTCCAATCCTAAGGTACTCAACATCCCCTCTGCGTGTGGTTCTCACCTTCCTGTCTAGAATTGTATCTTCTTGCAATTCATTAAGATATTCAAGAAACAGATCATCAATAAAAGGCAATTGACTCTACTCTTCGGGATCTTCAATTATTGAAGGTTCAAATAGTCTCAAGTTGTCTGCATTAACAACTAAGTAGATGTGCATGTAAGCTAGTAAATCAAGGCGAAAACCATTCTCACCAATTTTCTCAAGTATCTTGAAGGGTCCATAACTTATTGGCTTCAACTTCTTACCTTCATCTTGCATTCTATCTTTGTTGATATATAGCCAGAATTGATCACCAACTTGGAAACTATGCTTCATCCGATGCTTATCATGCCTTGCTTTGTACTTGGCTTGGCTCTTTTCTAGCTATTCCTGTATTGCCTGGTGAATCTCTTGGATTTGTTCAATGAACTTGGTTGCCTTGTCCACATCATTGTGTCCATCAACTGCTATGTCTTTCCCAAAGACAAAATCCAAGGGATACCTTGGTGTGGAACCAAAATAGGTCTCAAAAGGAGATCTCTATGTAGAAGAATGTTTAGCTTGGTTATAAGCATGTTGCACATAACATAAATGTTCATCCCAAAGCTTGGGATGCTTACTGTAATAGCCTTTGAGCAAATAGATCATTGTCCTGTTGACCACTTCTATTTGGCCATCTGTTTGCGGATGAAAAGTTGTACTCTTCTTCAATCTGGTGTCCATCAATTCCCACAAACACGATCAAATTGTCCCAACAAATCGGGTATCTCGATCAGATATAATGGAAGTGGGTAATCCAAAATGAACCCATACATGCTGAAAGAACAACTTTGCAGTTTGTTCAGCTTTAATCTGTTTGTTGCAAGGTAAAAAAGTACACATTTCGTTGAACCTATCCACAACAACATATAAATAGTCATGACCTTTTCTAGATTTAGGTAGTCCCCCAACAAAGTCCATGGAAACACTTTCCCAAGGATGAGAAGGAACTGGTATTGGAGTGTACAAGCCTAGTTTTCTATTGTTGGGCTTTATTTTAGCACACATGGTACATCCTCTTACATATCTAGAAACTATCTCATTCATTTTTAGCCAATAACAAAATCTTTGCAGTTGTGAAACTATTTTACTTACACCAAAGTGACCTGATATTAGAGAAGTGTGTGCTTCTGAAATTATCTTTACTCTTTTAGTTTTTGGAATGCATAACTTTCTAAAATGATACAAGAGTTGGTGCTTAACATGATAATCCAATTCTTCTACTTGTTTGCCATGAATTAAAGTTGCATATACATCCTTAAAATCTATATCTTGAGCATACTATTCAATGTAGCTTTCATGCAATACTGAATTATGCTTAAGTATAGTAGATGCATATATGATTGGTCTGGACAACATATTTGCAATGTTATTGTGTATGCCCTTTTTATATCTGATGACTGGATGAAATTGTTGTAGAAAACCCATCCACCTATAGTGCCTTGATTGCTACAACTTAGTTTGGGAGTGTAAATATTGAAGTGGTTGACGATCAGTATGTATAACTGTCTCTTTTCCCATTAAGTAATGTTTCCACTTTTTCACACTCTATACTAATGCATACAATTCTTTATCATATGTGGGACAGTTAACTACTATAGAATTAAATGTCTCATAATGATAACATATGGGTTTACCGTGCTGCATCAACACTGCTCCCATGGCATAGTCACTAGCATCTGTTTCAACCTCAAATGGTCTTTGAAGATCAAGCAGTGCTAGTACTGGTGTTGTACTTATTTTCTTTTAAGGTGTCGAAGGATTTCTACTATTTGCCTCCCCACTGAAACACCTTGTCCAATCCTATTAAAGCATGTAAGGGAGCTACAATCAAGGAAAAGTTAGCAATAAACTTTCTCCAATACTATGTTGCTCCTAAGAACCTTCTAACTTTTGTAGTAGATTTGCGTTTAGGCTATTTTACAATGACTGCAACCTTAGAGGGATCTATCTTCAATTCAACACCCCTACAGTATGACCCAAATAATTCAAAGATTTTTTGCCAAATTCACATTTTGACATCTTAACATAAATATTTTCTCTTTTCAAAACATCTAGAGTTTGCTTGACATGCTTTAAATGTTTTTCCCATGTTTTACTAAATATAAGAATGTCGTCCAAATATATAATGACAAAATCATTAAGAAAAGGTCTGAGTAAACCATTCATTACTCTCATGAAGGTAGCAGGAGAATTAGTTAAGCCAAAAGGCATAACCAACCACTCATACAATCCCTGCTTTGTTTTGAAAGTAGTCTTCCATGCATCTTGCTCTGCAACTCTGACCTAATGATAGCCACTATGCAATTCCAACTTGGAAAAATAAATAACTTATTTTAACTGATTTAATAGATCATCTATGCAAGGAAGGGGATAACGATTTTTTATCGTTATCTTATTCAGTGCTCGATAATGAATGCACATTCTCCATGAGCCATCTTTCTTTCTCACCAAGACAATTGGAGACCCACATGGTGATGTGCTAGGTCTTATGAACCCTTTCTCAAGTAGCTCTTGTACCTGCTTCTTGATTTCTGCATTCTCTAAAGTGGGCAACTTGTACATTCCGATGTTAGGCAATGGAGCATCTTGCTACAAATTAATATCATATACTATTTCCTTTTTGGGTGGCAGACCTTTAGGTTCTTGAAATAGTATATCATATTATGAAACAAATTTTTCTAAATCAGCTTGTTTTTTAGCATCACATCCCTCAAATACATTGGTTTTATCAGGTTTCTTTTCCTTTACAACCATCAATAAAAATTGTTTGCATGAATTTACAATTCTTTTCATCTTCCCTAAGTTTATGAGAGTATAATTATTCTTGAGTTTATGATCTCTTACAATATATTTGATTCCATCTTTAATGAGTTGATACTTGTTCTCAGCTCTATAGAAAATAACTTTCCTATCATACAAGTAAAGACTTCCTAAAACAATTCCACATATATCCAAAGGAACTATATCTAACTCAACCTCATCTACAAATGCTAACCCAAAATAAAACTTAAGTTTACATTGTCTAGTCACTTGTAGCTTTGCTTTATCACATAACCAACCTAATGGATATGACTTCTTGTGAGGTGTGGTTAGTAATCCCAACTTCTTTACAATTGCTTCAGAAATTAAATTTACTTGTGAACTACTATCAAACAAAGTATCAATCTTTTGATGCTTGGAAATAACTCGAATAAGAAAAAGCTCGTGCCTTTTCCTCTCATTTTCTTCTTTTTCAGTAGATTGTACAGAATTACTAGTAGATGCTTCAGAATTTTTACCTTTTATACCTGTGCCTGCGATTGTTGTTTCATCCCCTGAGTCTGACCCCAAATCCTTTTGAATAGTTGCAGTAGTCTTCTTCTTTTTTCCCTCGTATTTCTTTGGTTTCATCTTTGGATGCAGAATCCAGCAGTGTTCATCATCATGCCCATCCTTCTTGCAGTGGGTGCATGAAGGCTTGGTATTTTTTACAATATTTGTCTCTCTCTTTCCATTTCTATTTTCTTTTATCCTTATTCTTGCTTGTAGTGGGTTTTCATGATCCCCCAACTTCTGGGTTCACATTCCTACCTTTAGCCTCTAGATGTGTAGCCTGAACATATACCTCATCTATGCTAGTGGGATTAAACATGAGAATAGTGTGCCTTAAGTAGTTGTGTAGACCACCTATATACCTCAACAGAGTTTCAGGTGAGTCTAAATAAATTCCTAGAATCAAAGCTCTTTTCCTAAATTGTTGGGTGTAACTTTGTATACTTTTCCCTTTTAATTGGCGAAGAGTTTGCTAGCTCATCATGGATTGCTCCATATAGGCTAGTGGATATAATTAATTTTTTTTTATTGCAGAAACAAATTCATTCGAGATAGAAATAATCTTAACATGTTTCTTCATGTTAGCTTGTGTCCTCCCTTCCCACCATATCAAGGTAGTGCTTCCAAGGCATAGGGTGGCCAATTGAATCTTACTCTTGTCTGAATCAATGCTCTATACTCTGCAATACACATCAATCTCTCTATTCCAATTATCCAGCTTCTCTGCATTCAACTCTCCATCATATATAGGTAAATCAAATTTAACATCTAATTTAATCAAAGATGTTTTCTTCTTATTTTTAGGGTTATTAGGAGGTGTGAGAAATTTTTCTTCTTTCCCTTTGCCTTTAGAGTGGTCATGGAGGGGAGATTCTTCTACTCCTTTGTCTTGTTTGGAGTTTGATGAATCTTCATCTCTACCTTTCTTAAATTTCCTAAACATTTCCTCCACCATGGCTTTCATGGTCAGAAAACCATCCATGAACTGGGAGTCTGATTCCAAGGGGTTTTCCTTTGACATTTTCCTCTTAGGGTAGACTCTTCCAATTTCAGGGTTAGCTTCAACCAACTCTCCTTCTCCTAATTTAAGCTTTGATCTAGTTAGCATTCAACAACAAAATCCAGCACAAGCTTGTCTAACCTTAATAACCTATAGCTTTGATACCACTTGATCTAGAATTTATCTAGAACAAAGAATTAAAGGTATTACAGACTCATGTGCATGGACGTGCCTATGTTACTTTATGCAATGGATTGATAAGATTACGAAATACATAGACACTGAGGTAGTTAGAGAAAACATAACAGGCAAACATGTAAACGTAACAAGTTTAATAAGGAGTTCACCCAATGCTCCTGGGCTACGTCTCTTGGTCCAGCCTTTAGTGGTGGCCTCTCTATTATGTTTTCAAAGAAGAGCTTTTACAACAGTGAGCTCAATTCGAGTCTGACTAAACAGATAAAAATTAGTAGGACTAGACTTGGATCCTTCAAGTCTTTGGAGTACACAGACTCTCCTTACTAAAACTAGACCTCTATTGGTCATAGTAGTATGAGCCCAATTTGAGACTCATACATTATAGGCCTATTACAAGGAGTTCACTTGAACCTCTCAAGTCTTCTCTGGAGTACACAAACTCTCTGACTCTCTCTGGCTCTATTTGGCTCGATGCTACCTTTAGGTCAGCTCGGATTCTTCTCTTTATTCTCTGCTCTTACCTTTCTGCGTCTAACTAACTCTCCTCTTGTTCTCTGGTTCTATCAGTTCATGGCTTTAAAGCCAGTTTGTTCTTTGACTATTTGTTTTCGCTTCCCATCTTTCTGGTTTCCTTGCCTCTGTCCATTCGAATTCCCCTATTCTGCATCATCATCACCATGAAACGCCTCATAGGGAGGTGGCCACCTATTTCGTAACGAATTGAGTGTCAGTTCTCTTGGACGTCTGTGAAACGATCATTTTTACCATTAGCTCCAAGAATGCCCATGAACCAAATTCTCTGCTAACTCATCGTTCATGCCAGACTTCAAACTTTATACAACTCGGCCTCTTTACCTGCTGAATCTGGTCATCCGTCGGATTTCATTTTCGCCGTCGATCTGGAGCTCCTAGATCCTATAGTCTCCGTCCATATCGGGTGGGTAAGTAGCACGACGTTTACCCGTCCGATGTGAGCAGTTTTCTCTCTCTTCCCCCAGATGCGTAGCACCAGTGTGTGGCATCAGGCTGGACTCGGTTGAAACCACTTATTGCTCGAAGCCCTTTCGATATCCTGCTGGTTTTAGTGTGGAACCAACCTCTGACGGAATTCGTGAATTCCATACCATTTTATGACTTTGTGGGTCCGGGTCGCTCGGGGATTTTTCTTCACGAGGGGGTTTTCTCGGTGATATGCGATTAGTGACTTGTCGCTAATCGCATATCAGAAACCTCCCCCTGTTTCCCAAAAGGACTTCCCGTTTTGTTGTTTCATGGCAGCGCACATTACCATGGGCAAATAGTCTGCGCGCTTGACTGAGGGTCCTCGTTGTTCCACATTGCTCATAGTTACAACTGTTCCGAGGGTATTCCTGATAAGCTCAACCTGTGTAAGTCTTTGAAACTTGGTCATGAATTTTAGAGAGTTATGAAAGCTCAGAGAGTATTTTAGGATCCAATTCGGATCAATGATGCATTACATCTTCACTTTGATATTTCAGATACTTTGACAAATTCTCCAATTGCCTTGTCAATCCCTTCAAGGATATATGCTTCCCAGAAGTCTTATGTAAGGGAGAATACACAAACCCAAACTTGTGCTACCTTGAATTGCTCCTTTTCTAGATTATAGCATTCCTCCCAAAACATGATGAATAGTCTGAAACTATTCATAAAGTACGGGCCATTTTTAAAGATACACTTTCGGTCATCCATATCTGCAAATATAACCATAAAAATTCCTTTTTCTCTCATCCTCAACTTGATCTTCCCTTTGGAGTTCCATTTTGACTGGATCCATTGGATAATTTCTTATTCTGTTGGCCAGATCCCCATAAATTTGCAGATCACTGCATGATCTTTCATATATTGGAAAGAATTTTCTAATAGATTATTCAGAATAACAAACTTTGGGTTCTTAGATGCTTTTGGAAGGCAATGAATCTTACCACAAGCTTTCTATTGAGCATCCATCACAGGGGAATTGCCAGGTGGAGAAGATGGAAGACCATTACCCTAATGTCCTAGTTGTGAGGTGCTAGCGATACTCTGATTGACCACATCTTTGAACGATGAGGGGCCTCCCCTCCCCTACGAGGGGCTGCTCATAGGCCCACCACTAAACTTCGCTTGTGAATCACAACTATTGGGGCTTGGATGAAACTTCAGTCAAATGGCCAAAAGCCTAGAGATGACTTGAGGACACCCTACAGAACATTAGTTGCTTCATAAACCCTAGTTAAAATGCAACATTATAGACATTAATATTTTATTTTATTATATATCGCATTTTGAATAAATTTAATATATGTATTTAAAAAAATCTTTACTCGTATTTCATATTAACTTTTCAAATATAAATGTTAATTTTTTATTTTTATTTTCTCTTATTTCAAATCTTATTTGAACGACTTTGTGGGTAGTCTTCTCTCATCAACAATCTTACACACAACAAATTTCTACTTTATTAAAGCAATCTATCTTCAAACCATCTCTCACTTATATATGAGATCTAATCCTAAATGTTGAAAGAGATATTAATTGAAACTCCAAGAGAATAAGTTAAAAAAAAATTGTATGTGACAATACAAAACAAAAAATCATATTAATTAAAATATTTAACATATACTTATAAATACAAACAAGTGTGAG
>APFE030768813.1:0-12160 GCA_000404065.3 Pinus taeda | reverse complement strand
TTTTCTTTAAAGGAAACATATTTTTAAATATAAAAGTAAATTCATAGCTTTGAAAATATTTAGAATACTAAGTATGTTGTTGGCATGAGGAATATTAATAGAACCGAGATTCGTGGCACAATAGTCAACAAAAGTTTACTTAGCATCAACTCTTTCAACAATGCCCACTGAGTGGGTGAAGTCTCATCCAAGATGTTAATGGGTGACTGTTGAAACTAGGTTTCCACAGTCAAATGGGATTGTCGTGAGGTTCCACCATCATCTCAACTCATTTCGTAAAATAATCCACAACTAGGATAATATAGCCATGCCCCTTAGCTGAGTGAGGGTTACATTAAATGAAATCGATGCCCCATTTCGCAAAGGGGCTAACAAGGATTATTGGGTGAAGAGGAGCAAGAGGTGCATGCATTTTGCGATGATATATTTGAAAATTGTGACATTTCTGGACCACAAAAATGAAATCTTTGAACATAGAAGGATAGAAACATCCAACACATAGATTTTTTGAGTAGTGGAAAACTCTGACATATGACCACTAGATGCCCAAGAGTGACAGCCATTCAAAGTGTTTTCAGCTTTGTTATGTGTTAAACATCATCAAAAAATCGAATCGGCACCATGATAATAAAGTGTATCACCAATAATAGTGTATTGTGAGGATTGGTATTGAATGTGAAGACATTCAGTTTGAGATAAGTCTGACCGAAAAGTTTGATTCTGGAGATAAACAATGATATTTCGATACCATAGATCTAGTGTTGATAAGAAAGAGAGACTCATCAAGAAGAGAATCCCTTGCCATCATTTTTGTCTAAGAATAGGGAAAGTAAAAAATAAGCTCAACAAACCCTAGTGATTTCTTTGACTTAGATTTAAAAAATTCTAAGTCAAATTCCTATAGGATAATAATCCATTTGGAATATTCCCCTAAAGAAATTGTTTGGTAAGAATATAAACCATGGGGTTACAATCTGAAACTACTGTTCTTTTGTGTAATGGAATATAATGGCGAAATCTCTAGACAACTTGTACAATTGTCAGGGCCAATTTATCCACAAGTGCATATTTTATTTTAGAATTGGTAAGATTCCTACTCAAGTAGTAAAAAACATGTTAATTGTTTAATTCAACCTCTTGGAATAATACCATACCAAAGGTAATGTTTGATGCAACAAAATAAAAAAATAATCTCAGTGGTAATTAGGCAGAAGCAATAAAGGTATGTGAGTCAACATGACTTTAAGTGCATCAAAATTTTTTTGCACAGTTTCATCCCAAATGAAGGGGATGTTTTTTTCAAAATTCAAGTAAAACCTTTAGGTATCTCTGCATAGTTTGGAATGAATCAATGTAAAAAGTTTCATTTCCAGTAACACCCTCCTCCCACATCTACCCAAGTAATCAGCCAACTGGGCTAAACATGTGACGAGAGGCTACTATGATTAGATTCAACCTCCTATTTCACCTTAAGGAAGTGGAATCGATGGAAACACCACATACAAACCTTCCATATAAGCTATAGGACTCCCATGAACCATCCCAACCACTCAGGTAGCTAGCCCCTGGGTTCCACTGAGGTTTTAAACCACTTGACCCCCAGACGCTCCCATGATATGGACCTGACAATGTCGAGGAGGCTCTGGATGCTCTCATGCCAAGGCATGTCAACATCTAGGGATGATTTTTCCCAGTGTTGTGCTAGCATCCCTCGGATTTGAACCACTTTTTTGGGCTGCCCAGAATTAAGTAACACCTTTAAAACAAAGAGATAACAAGGAAACAGTGATGCAAATGTAAATACTTGAACAAGTCCTTAAATAGACCCCTACAAGCCATGATAGGCATTTCTTGAAACATACATGAATATGTAACCTACAGGTGTAAACAATAGATTTAAGCATAGCGGTCTCATACTTATCTGAGAATCGATATGAAGCATTGTTCCCTTATATCATATGTTGCATTATCATCTTTTAGGTCATAGATACATTGGTTTTTCATATACAAGTAAATGCATGATGAGAGGCATAAATAGTCACTGTCGTAAAACCCATACATAATGAACATAATAGCAACATAAATACCAAGGAAATCACAACCATATGATCCACATATAAACTAGTATAATACTCATAGAAATACGAGGAGAAATGATCTCATTGATGATGCAAAATCTAAACCGGAGATGGGACTACCACGTTCCACCTAGCCATAGAATGGATGATCCAAATCTCTCTTCATCGATTCACTCCCATGCCATATTCCAAGCATGAATATGGGACTCAAACGAAAAGAACCAACTAGGGCATCCCGAGGCTAAACCACCTCACCCTCATCAATAGAAACCAAACTTTATTGTAATCCATCATAGATCACTAGGCCAACATAATCAACATGTAATAACAGGATTTACTATGATCTCCACTTGATTTATAGGCCAAGCAGGCATGGAGGCCACCAAATTTCTCTGCCTACACCATGAGGAATTTTCATGTCTCTTAGTCTCTCAGGCTTTACCACAATCCACATCGGATCACTAGGCCCTAAATCGAGACGCACTCTCCAAGCTTTACCCCATATCCCAACTCGGGATTACTAGGCCTAATGGAGAGCAATCTACCTCTTGGAATTACAGTATATCCTTCCATTCACCAGCAAGGATTCCTAAGCCCACTAAGGCAGCACAATCATGGCTTTACTGCAACCCACAATTTGGCTTAGGGGTTACTAGGGTAGTGGCTTTACCTTGATCCACATTTTGGTTTAGGAACCAATACTTCATGTGCCCTAACATTCAAAGATCCACCTCACTCAAATTCAAATCCATTCAGCAATCCAACTCAACCAAAACATGAGAACCCCATCACACCATGGCTATCCAGAAATGGAAAGGCTAGGCTCGAAACATTGTCACACCTCGAAAAACCCAGGCCATATCAGTAAAAGAACCACATGAAATACCACACATACCAAATCTAGCAAGGAAAATACATATGAAAATCAATATCTACAAAGAATGTTGATGTAGCTACTTATACCTGCTCTTCCTTGCTTGGTATCTGCTTCCTCTTGCCTTCTTTGCCTTTCTTGATCAAATTCCAAAATGATCAAAGAAAAATCGAAGTGTCCAAGGGTGAGAGGGAGAGGGAAAATAATGAGAGAGCTCCAAAACCAAAATGATAAAAGGTTACAAACTGGTCCTCAGAAGCCTTTTTATCAATTAGGCCACTAATATCTTCATTTTCCATTATTTTCCTTCATTTTCCTCCTCACATGAAACCTGTGACCTTTCACCTTCCCTTTCTCCTAATTTCCATTATTTTCATAAATAAATGTGCCAAAAGTGCCATTTTTCCTTTCCAAAGCCTTAGCCATTTCCTTCGCCAATTTCCTTTAGCCACACTAAACCAATGGACACCCACACTAGGATTTTTTTCCCAACATTCAGCTTACAATAAGTGTCCCATCAACTGTGGTTATTATTTTTCATTTATTAACTTTATTACATGGAATTTTCACCAAGGTTGTTATAGAACCCTCCCTGTTGTGGGACACAGTCCTCGGTGTTCAACCACACCTATATCGCAAAAAAATGGTTGAAAACAAACATAATTCCCATGGAGCTTTATAACATAGCTCAATGCAGTATTTACAATGATCACCATGCTTTGAAGAAAAACAACATGACACGATAATAAGAATAACATCATAATGACATGACACCCATACCGCTTATTGGAGCTTTATAACATAGCTCATGGCGATACTTACATCCATATACATATGTACATATACCAAAACATCACCAAACATGTACCAAAACATATACCAAAGGCATATACCAAAACTTCTTTGCCTCAACTAGAAAACAATGAAGGTTACATAGCTTGCATTTGATCCACCATCTCCTATGTAGCTTCATCGGGCCCAAATTGCTTCCACTACACTTTAAACTACTTGATTTCTTGGTTCCAGAGCATGAGCACCTTTTTCCTGCAATATACATTGACTGGAATTCTCCAGCTGGTTCCACCTACAATACCGACCAATCAATCAGATGATCAACATATTTAACATACTTCTTAAGCAATGACACATGGAAAACATCATTGACTTTCACTGTCGGAGGAAGTGCAAGTTGATAGGTTACTAGCCCAATCCTCTCAACAATATTGAAGGGTCCACAAAACCGTGGTTCCAGCTGAGCACATGATCCAATCTGTGAGGAGCTCTTCTTTGGTTTGATGAACAAGTGCACCTGCTCCCCAACCTAGAACTCCTTGAACAACCTATTCTGATCTACATATGTCTTCTAATTATCTTTTGCTACCTTTAGATTCTTCTTTATAGCCTTCATTTCTTGTTCCATCTTCGCGAACATGTCTATTCCAATGAACACCCTGTTAATAGGATCACTCCAACTGATGGGAGTATTGCAACTCCTCCCATACAATTCCTCAAACAGAGTCATCCTCAAATATTCATGATACCCATTGTTGTAAGCAAACTCTACCAATGGAAGATACTCTTCACACTTTTGCTGCTGATGCATCACGTACATCGTCAATGTGTCCTCCAATATCCTGCTAACCCTCTCAGTATGTCCATCTATCTATGGATGATAAGCTGTACTAAAGGCCAACTTTGTGCCCAAACCTACAAACAACTCCTTCCAAAACTTGGAAGTAAACTTTGCAACCTGTCTAACACAATCTTCTTTGAAACACCATGCAATTTGACCACATCTATGATGAATACTTGTGCTACATTGCTAGAAAATACTGTAGACTTCACTGGAATGAAGTGTGCAACCTTTGTCAACCTACCTATAACAACCATGATGGAATCATGTTGTCTCACTATCCTCGGTAACCCTGTGATAAATTCTATGGAAATGACCTGCCATTTCCACTCTGGAATCACAATCAGTTGTAGCAGTGCACTTGGATGCTTATACTCTACCTTCACACATTCATAATCGAAATACCTAGCCACAAAATTCGCTACATCCTTATTCAGATTTTTCCAATAATTAAATTTGTTCAATACAGTCAACGTCTTCTGGTAGCCTACATGACCTGAATATGGTTTCACATGAAACTCCCTCAAGATCACCTTCTTAAGCTCACTATTGTCTGACACATATATCCGGTCTCTGAATCTAACCAATCCGTCTCTTGTAAGACAATAGTCCACATCCTATGCACCTGTACCCATACTCGTACCTGTACCACTACTTGTACCTATACCTGTGCTACTACCTGTACCTTTACCTGTACTCTATTACACCCTGTGCACAATCTCCATATACTAGACATCCTGTTGACCTGCCTACAAGATCCTATCCTGTAAGTCTGTCCCGTAGTACCTCATAGCTACTAAGTATTTACCTATACCCGCCTGCTAAAATAATTTTCCACCATGTTCTCCTTCCCTTTGATGTACTTATCTCGAAGTCAAAGTCACTAATCGTGGCAAACCATCTAGCCTGTCAGGCATTCAGATATGGTTGGTTAAAAAAATACCTCAACCCAATGTGATCACTCATTAGCACAAACCTCCTGCCATGAAGATAGTTCTTCCACATCTTCAATGCATGTATGATTGCTTCTAACTCAAGATCATGTGTCGAGTAGTTCTGCTCATGTTCATTTAGTTTTCGTGTTTCAAGCATACCACCTATCCATCTTGCATAAGGACTCACCAAGTCCTCTCTTGCAATCATCTGTACATATTACAAACTCCTTGTCCGGATCTTCAATATTTAATATTGGAGCATGTGTCAACAACTTCTTAAGCTGCTTAAAATTGGCCCCACACTCCTCAGTCTAGTCAAACTTCTTACCTTTCCTTTGCAATGATGTAATAGGATAAGCAATATGCGAGAAGTTCTTGATGAACCTCCTGTCATAACTTGCCAACCCCATGAAATATTTCACCTCATCCACATTTATAAGAGCTACCCACTCCATGATGGCCTTTATCTTTTATGGATTTACTGTAATGCCCTTCTTAGAGACAACATGTCCCAAGTAATGTACCTCAGTCTAAAAATAATTGCACTTGCCAAGCTTAGCATACAATTTATGCTATCTCAACAACCTCAACACTGTTGCTAAATGCTCAACATGCTCTTCCTCATTTTTAGAATATACCAATATGTCATCAATGAACACAATAACAAACGTATCCAAATACAGACGTAACACATTATTCATCAAGCATATAAATGTATCTGGAGCATTAGTCAAACCAAATGGAACTACGACAAACTCATAATGGCCATACCTAGTTCTGAATGAGATCTTGTAGATGTCCTCTTCTTTGATGCATACTTGATGGTATCTGGATCTCAATTCGATCTTAGAGAACATTGTTGCTCCCTTTGGCTGATCAAACAAAGCATCAATCCTCGGTAACGAGTACTTGTTCTTGATGGTCACTTTGTTCAACTGCTTGTAATTAATGCACAATCTGAGAGCACCATCTTTATTCTTCACAAAAAATATCGGTGCACCCTAGGTTATACACTTGGCCTAATGTATCCCTTGTCTAACATTTACTTCAATTACAACTTCAACTCTACCAACTTAGGTGTGCTCATCTTGTAAGGTGCTTTTGATGCTAGAGCTGCCCCTGACACTAACTCAATAGAAAAGTCTACTTCCCTGTGAGGTGGAAACTCTGAAATCTCTTCGGGAAACAAACCCTGAAACTTTTGTAGAACTAGGTACCTACTTAAAACATCTTTATATTCAACTTCTTTACCTTTGTCACTAGAAATATGTATGGAAAATAACACATACCCTTTCCTATGACTATGCTTTGCATGCATAGTTGTCACCATCCTAACTAATCTGGCTTTCTTATTTCCATGCAAGACTCTTAGTTCTCCATTGTCATCCACACACTCAATTTCTTTATCATAACAATCCACCGTGGTTCTATGAAGATACAACCAATCCATGCCCAACAACATATTGTATGATTCCAACTGTAATACATTAAAATGTGTTGTGGTAGGCATACCATCCAAATCAAATGCACAAGCTCTTACCCAATGATGAAATCGCTTCTTTGTACCTATAGCCAACTACACTAACCAAGATTTTGCATGCAATTCCTTACTCAAACCACACTTATCTACCAAGTCAAGACTAACATAGCTATAATTAGATCCAAGGTCAATCAAAATAGAAATAACTTGATCACAAAGCTTACTGTCCATCTCAATGATAGATGCATGATTGTCTACCTGTTTGTTGTCCATTGTTGCATAAATACGAGGAATGCTCCAATTAACATGACTAATAGTCCGTGCCTCCTACGCACTTATATATCTGAGGCCTACCACCCTGATTCTATGGAAAATCTATCTTAAGGTGCTTCTCTCTGCATGTCCAACACTCCAACTGACCAGTACCATCACCTCTCTGTTGTTGCTATGATCCATATCCCTGTCTGGTTTAATTGAACCTCTTTTGTGGTGCCACATTCTCTTTTTCGTCTGCATTCTAAGGCCTTTCTCTTTTTGGCTTCCATTTACCTTTACTTTGTCATTGCCTTTCCATCCTTGCTCGGATTCATTCTTACGCTTTGATTTTTCATAGCAATGCTTCAGTTTCCCAATACCTTCCTGAAGTGACTGAGTCTCATCATACTCAATCTGATCTCTAAATGCTAATTGCAATCCACTAAAAAATCTCTAAAATTTAGCCTTCTCATCTTTAAGATATGGTACATATCTCAATAGCTCCAGGAACTTAGCCATTTACTCTTCATATGCCATTGATCCCATATTTAGCTCATATAATTCTTTGGCCTTACTGTTGTAATATCTTTCTGACACGTACTTCTTCCTAGAAATCCTCTAGACCTCATGCCAAGTTAAGTCATTTGTCTTGATGTCTCTAACCCACTTCACATCTTCCTACCAAATATTTTCTTTACCTTTCAAGCTGAAGATAACAATTTTGGCCTTCACGTTTTCTATGTACTCATGCAACTCAAACAATTTCTTCACCCCAAGTATCCAAGCCTCTGCATCTTCCATCTTCTTCACATCTCCATCAAAATTAGGTGCCTTCTCTTTCTTAAACTCATCTGGCAAGTATCCTCTATCACTCCCCTGTAAGAATGATAATGATGACAATCATGATGCCTATTAGAACCAGAAATAGAATAATACATGTATCCATCACCTCTCCTATGCGAAGTATCCAAAAATTTTCCATCTATCACCATGTCATCTTTATCCGACCTACAACCACCATGAGACCTACTTTCATATGCGCCATGATTTTTGTCCTCCTATCCATGGTTGATCCAAGGTGGCCCTTGTCACTACAATTCTAACAAACTTTGAAGAAGTATAACATTAACCTTCGCTTATTTCTCTTGTGCCTGTATGATTTTGTCATTGTCTGCCTTACAACTCCTTATTTCTTCCTTTAAGATATTTATCAATGTGTTTGCCAAATCATAAGAGTTCCCAACACCACATTGCTCACCTGATTCATAGGGACAATCTTTTTAGTCTACCATCATCCCAGTCATTTTGATTTCTTTCCTACAAGGCATACTATGTTAGCTAAACCAAATTACAAAAAAACCAATGTACCTCAAAATAATGCAGGGAGGATATCTCATTTTTCAAGATCATCGAATCAACGTGATACATGTATAGCATAATCTTAACAACATATAAACATATAATACATAATCATATAACCATGTAACCATCATCCTAGCAAGAGTCCAGGCATCAATGAATGACCATATCAATTACACATACCATGGCCTTATGCATGACAACAAAAACCATACCAACATATAATTGCCATTACACAAACATAAACAACATGTAACCAATCATGCAATCATGATGACATACTTCATAACAACAACATCCTCTTTCACATGGTGACATCACTACAACCATGACTGACACTGTGCATATGCAAAAAGCACATAGACCACAAGAATGATTAACACATATGCAAACAAAATGAATGCATGACCAACACACCACCCATCCAATCTAAGGGTTGAACCATGCTCTGATACCATTTTGTAACACCCTCCTCCCAAATCTACCCAAGTAAACGACCAACCGGGGTAAACATGTGACGAGAGGCTAATATGATTAGATTCAACCTCCTATGTGACATTAAGGAAGTGTAATTGATGGTAAAACAACATCCAAACCTTCCACATCAGCTATAGGACTCCCAGGAACCATCCGAACCACTCAGTTAGGTAGCCCCTGGGTCCCATTGAGGTCTTAGACCACTTGACCCCCTGACACTCCCATGATATGGACCTGAAAGCGTCTATGAGGCTTTGGACACTCTCATGCCAAGGCATGCCAATGTCCAGGGACAATTTTTCCTAGTCTTGTGCCAATGTCCCCAGGATTTGAGCCACTTTTTCAGGCCCAAAGCCCAAGTCACACCTTCAGAATAAAGAGATAACAAGGAAACAATCATGCAAATTTAAATACTTGAAAAATCCCTTAATTGAATCCCTACTAGCCATGATAGGTGTTTTTTCAAACATATCACAAAGATGTAATCTATAGGTGTAAGCAATAGATTTAAGCATAGGGGTCTCGTACTTATCTAAGAATTGTTATGAAGAATTGTTCCCTTATAAAATTTGCTGCATTATCATCTATTGGGTCATAGATACATTGGTCATTCATATACAAGTAAAAAAATGATGAAAGACATACATAGCCATTGTCATAAAACACATACATAACCAGCATAATAACAACATAAATACCAAGGAAATCATAGCCATATGATCCACATATAAATCAGCATAATAATCATAGAAATATAAGGAGAAATGACCTTATATTGATGATGCAAATCCAAACCTAGGATGGGACTACTAGGTTCCACCCGACCATAGAATGGCTGAGACAAATCTCTCTTCAGATATTCACCCTCGTTCCTTATTCCAAGAATGAATGTGGGAATCAAACCAAAAGAACCAACTAGGGAATCTCGATGTTAAACCACCTCACCTTCATCAATAGAAACCATACTTTACCGTAATCCATCTCGGATGACTAGGCCAACATAATGAACATGTAATAATAATCTTTACCATGATGTCCACCAGATCGCTAGACCAAACAAGCATGGATGCCACCGGATTTCTCCACCTACACCATGAGGAATTTTCCTGTCTCCTAGTCTCTCAGGCTTTACTGCAATCCACACTAGATTGTTATGCCCTAAACTGAGATCCACTCTGCAGGAATTACCGCATATCCAAACCTGGGATTACTAGGCCCAACGGAGAGCAATCCACCTCTTAGCTTTACCATATATTCTTCCATTCAACGGTAAGGATTCCTAGGCCCACTAAGGCAACACAATCTTGGCTTTACTGTAGCCCACAGTATAGCTCAGAGGTTACTAGGCCAGTGGCTTTACCGTGATCCACAATCCAGTTTAGGGACCACTAGCCCATGTTCTCTATCATTCGGAGATCCACCTTACTCAACTTCAAATCCATTCGGAAATTTAGCTCAACCAAAACATTAGAACCCCATCACACCTTGGCTATCCGGAACTAGAAAGGCTAGGCTGAAAACACTGTCACGCCTAGAAAAATGCATGCCATAACAGCAAAAGAACCACATGCAATACCATGCATGCCAAATATAGTAAGGAATATAACATGAAAACCAATACTTGTAAAGAATATTGTTGTTTTTTCTTGATACTGCTCTTCCTTGCTTGATCTCGTCTTCCTCTTGCCTTCTTTGCCTTTCTTGATCCAAAGCCAAAATGTTCCAAGAGAACTTTAAGTGTCTAAGAGTGAGAGAGGGAGATAGAATAATGATAGAGCGCCAAAACTGAACTGACAAAAGGTTACAAACTAATCCTCAGAAGCCTTTTTATCAATTAGGCCTCTATTTTCTTTATTTTCCATTATTTTCCTTCATTTTCCTCCTCACATACAAACTCTGACCTTTTACCTTCCTTTTCTCCTAATTTCCATTATTTTCATAAATAAATGTGCCAAAAATACCATTTTGCCTTTCCAAAGCCTTAGTTATTGCCTTTGTCAATTTCCTTTAGCCATAATAAGCCGATGAACACCCACACTAGGATGTTTTTCCCAACATTCAACTTGGAATAAGTGTCCCATAAAATGTCGTTATTATTTTGCCTTTATTAACTTTTATTACATGGATTTTTCACCATGGCTATTACAATTCCCCTGCAAACTTGGAGTTGGCGTAAATTGGAAGCAGGAGGCTAATTCAATGTATCTTCTACCTTGAGACGATCAAGATGAATGCCTTATTTAGACATGACAAGTCCCAGTAAACAACCACATGTGACACAAAAAACACATTTATGTGGGTTTAAGCCTATATTATAATGCCTAAATCGGAGAAAAATCACACGTAGATGCTTTGGATGATTTTGACGTCTTAAAAAATGTGTTGGTAGATCATCTAAGTATGGTTGTACAATATGCTTAATATCATGAAAGGTATAAGACATAAGCCATTGAAAAGTGGAACCAACATTCTTTAGCATGAATGGAAGCTTTCAATAGGTGAAATTTACCAATGGAAGAATGAATGTGGTTTTATGTTGATCCAGCAGGGAGTATGTTAATTTGATTGTAACTAAAAGTTTTGTCCGCCAAAGAAAATATTTTGTTATCGGCACAATCATCAATTATTTGGTTGGCGTAAGGAGTAGGATAATTATCCTTGGACAAGATTTATTAATATCTCTATAATCAAAGCATATTCTTATTGTCCCTTGATTTTTACTAACAGGAATTATATTAGAAACCCAATCGGTCAAGGGAGAAGGATAGATAAAACTAGCCTTCAGAAGTTTTTTAACTTCAGCTTTGATAGTGGCAATTTTCCTAGGATGCACTGGACGTAATCTTTGTGTGATAGGCTTAGCATTCAGATAGGTATTTATTTCATGAATAACAATACTTGAATTGATTATGGGAATTTCCTCATAATACCAGGAAACATTGTCATGGAATTATTGGAATAGGGCCTTATAAATATGAATTTCATCAATTGAGCATGAGGCACCTACATGAATGTTCTCTGTAATTCCAGGTTTCACTGAGATATTGAGTGGAATTGTTGTAGATATAT